>JANSTT010006869.1:4521-27705 GCA_026745375.1 Platyura marginata
CTTAGTCTTGGTCTTAGTCTTGGTCTTAGTCTTGGTCTTAGTCTTGGTCTTAGTCTTGGTCTTAGTCTTGGTCTTAGTCTTGGTCTTAGACTTGGTATTAGTCTTGGTCTTAGTCTTGGTCTTAGTCTTGGTCTTAAACTTGATCGTACACATTGGATCTTGGCCTGGTTTTCCTAGAAAAGTCTTGATCTTGGTCTTGGAAAATGTACAAGACCAAAACCAAGACTTAAATTGCCCATCACTACCTGTGATATTGACTACAGTTCGCCGCTAGATTTTTGTGGTTTTTTTTCTCATGCAGTCATTCCCTCAAATAGAAATATTTCCATTCGGAAAAACTGTTCGCATACACTGGCCATATTATTGTAAACAATTTATAAATCAGCGCCCTTTCATTTCATCGATATGCTTAACATGACTTTAATCAACTTACATTGTGTGAATGGAAACCTTCCTTTATCTTATATGAGAAAAGAGATTAAATATAATACAGCCCCTTATACAACTTTGATTTAATAGATTTTGTCTACAGGCAGATAGGTATCTTAATTCTAGACTATATACAAGTTTACTTAATTATTTTCAGCTAACTATACCTACATTGTATAGTAAAAGTTGGAAAACTTAGTTAGATCAAAATTAAATTCCAATATAAGTTTTGTTATTAAGTTTGGATTAGATAATCATCATAATCGTCTTTAGGTATTTCACGAGGCTAAATGGTGCTATTAAACTAACATACAGCAACTTTATTGATTCCTTCGTTACGGACGTCTGACATTTTAATAATAATAATAATAATATTTTGGTAGATGTTCTGCAATATTTAATTAAAACTTTTAAAGCCTTAAATATCAGATTCAAATTCAAGTAAATCATTATAAGAGAAAATAGGTAATTACGCGGGAAAAACAATCTGTACCAATGAATTTCATTTTCAAATAATCTTTTACCGGAATTCTATACAGGAAATGAAATGCATGGATTTTTACGGGATTTCTCTGTTATGAAAAATATGAAAAGATTTGTAATTCCTCGCCCTGTTGTCACTATAAAAGTTTTTGCCATTAAATTGACGCCTTTAGGTATTTATCTGACTTTCAATTTGTAAAAAACTTTAAAAATCAGTTTTTGAAATATAACAATTTTTAACTTAGGTTAACATAAGATATTTTAAGTACACCCCCGCCCCTACCCACATGAAGGTACAAAGTAATTAAATTGACGGCTGTTATAAGTTGTACATTGAAAATTTAAGTTTTTATATTTGAAGATAGATCCCAGGCTAGCAATAATGAACGACAATAAAATGAGAAAAAGAGAAAACGGGTAAAATATTTAAAAATGTACAATAAACACACGCATTTTGATCCGAATATACGTTTTGGTAAAAATAAATAATTTTTGTCCATTTTAACCCAGCTTTCCTTAATATTATTTTTTTTATGACATAGTTTTTCTTGCCGAGTAATTTTTTAACTTGAAAAACGTAAGAGTAAAATTTTTGAAAAAAAAGCATTATTAACTTTATCATCTAAATACCCCAGTGTCCCCTATATAAATCCACTACTTCCAATTATTCAACTACATACATAAAATGACTCAACTACAGGTATTTTGACAACACTATAAATATCCAACAGCTTTTGAACTTTATGGTGGAGGTACTGAAAAAAAAGACCTTTATAGTGTTAAAAAATCTGATAACTGAATACTACTGGAAATGCATTTAACAACGGCACAAATAAATTTCACTGAATTCCATATTCCATGCATAAATAATATAGAATACAATAGGATTGCGAATTTATGCAGATTTATCATTAAACCTATTTGAACAATTTATAAAATTAATTAAAAATGCCTCGTTTCGAATAAATGTTCGATACACAGACAGTTTATTATCTCCTTTATGGGATAATTTTAGTAAAACATTTTCTATGTATGCAGGGTACATTGACTGATTTTTAACTAATTTAAAAAATAAAATAATTTCATAAAATTTCGGAACGGCTTTTAAATTGAATAATTATCCGATTACGTTTGGTGCGAGCTTCTACAGTCATTATACAGTAGGTAATACTACAGGTTTACAGGAATTATAGAAATTCATACAATTTTTCACATTTATTCTATTCTATATCTACACTGTAGCACAACAAATTCTATACTTATTATGAGTTTTATGTTAGATCTACAATCTATATCTAGGGTAATGTAAAATAAATAAATAAAATTTAGAAAACTACATCAATAGACGAATTGTCTAGATATCACTACAATATATAGATAAAAATGTTCCAGTTTTATTTCTTTAAACAGATTTTGTCACTTTTTTATCGATTTTCTTTTTCCAAAGCTATTTTTATGACCTTAAACTAAAACATAGAAAATGGATCGTTTTGAGGCGTGATTGTGTACACCCATACAGAAATACATAACAAAATACATAAAATATTGCAGATACAACTGAAAAGCTCTTGGAAATTATTTGACATATCCCCAAAAATAGGGAAGGAATCTTCTAAACATGTTTGTCCTTAAACAAGACACTAAATAGTTTCACCTCCCACCAAAATTATTCTATTATATATGTATTGATATTTAGGTCATTGCTCATTGGTTTTCAACCGGTGGTACGCGTACCCGTACAAAGCCAGTTACCAAGGGGTACGTAAGAAAAAGATTTTTTTCCAAAAAAAAATTTCCCATAAAGATTTTTTCTCTAAAGATTTTTTTCCATAAAGATTTTTTCTATAAAGATTTTTTCTATAAAGATTTTTTTCCAAAAAGATTTGTTTTCCATTCAGATTTTTTCTATTAAGATTTTTTTTCAAAAAGATTTTTTTCCAAAAAAAAATTTCCCATAAAGATTTATTCTCTAAAGATTTTTTTCCATAAAGATTGTTATCTGAATTTTCATGTAAATTTGTATATGGGGGTTTTGAGGGATGGCCGTTCTAATGGCACTATCAGTTTTTCGATATTGAAGCGTCTTGTAAAGATCTACCTGAAATTGAAGCATGCAAAACAAAAGACGGAAAAATTTAAATTTTTCCCTTTTATTTAATTTTTTTCGCTATATTTAAATTTTATTAACAATAATTCTAATGTTTATTGAGCCTATTATTCCTGGGCACCTACATAGAAAGCATCCATCGCCCAGTTTTTGGTCATCCATCAGTCCTGTTGTTTAGAATTTAGTTGTTAGTATTCAATTTATTTATTTCTTCCTTTACTGATTTTTTAGACAAATTAAAATCCACTTCAGAATACCGTAAGAAGGGAAAGTGTGAACGCCAATAGTCTAACTTCTAGAGGTCATCTTTTAGTGTAATATTTTGAATTTTCCAAGTGAAATTAAATTTTAGTAATGTAAATATGTGGAGATAGATGTGAAATTCTATGCAAATCACTAGAAATGTTCACAAATCAATTGAGACCAAACAATTTGTGGTTCAGATTTTCTCAATTTTCGCTTAGATTTTCGATGAAAGTTCCTTAAAAAAATCATATCTTCTAAACTGCTGGACCATTGCTCGGAGAACTATATTTATTTCCCGTTAGCTGCTGAGAAAATCTATGAGCTAAAAAATATTTGGTCAACCGGCACCGGCCATCGATATGGGGAGCCATTTTCATAGAAAACTAATTCCAAAAACAAGCGGTCAGTGAAAGATTTTTTTGAAAATCGGATGATTGGTGTTGAGCGTCAAGACTACTCGCAAATTAAAGCTAAGGAATGTATGAATGTACGACGTTTAGTATTTATAATGTATTTTTTTAAACTTCATTTTTATTTCGAAGTTTTCAGCCAACTTCCAATGTTATATCCAAAGTTATCTCTTTTTGGATGTACCTACCTAATAAATATTTATTAAAATATTTTGACACAAATTATAAATGAGTTTAAATAATTAGATGTGACTATATAAATGGGATCAAATTAAAACCAACTCCAACTTTCAATAAATTTCTTTTCATCAATATTTAAGACAAATTATAGAGTCAATAAGATTTTATTTTAGATTGTAGATGATGATCATCAAATTAAATCGAATCAATTCCAGATTATACACAGAAATAAGACAAAGAAATTGTACTCAAACTCCATAAATTAAGTTTCTATATATATATATATTTGCAAATACATGACCCGTGGTATTTTCAATTTAAGCGTCATAGCCAAATCTACATAAAATTTAATTTAAACATTCAATGCATATTCACTGTCGTTAACCGCAGTTCAATTAAACAGTTTTATGACCACTTTGTCTCCTGCTAGAAATAGGACTAAAGGTTAACCGATAAAGTTTGTCAAACTCATCCTATTATCTATTAGGGTTTCCGTATGATAAAGTGAATGAAAACTGGAGTTTACTTTATTTGTTTAAAATTGCATTTATAACTTTATATCATTCTAATTCAATGTACCTGTGCTGTGCAGTGTTTACATACAATAAAACTTTTAATGCAAATAAATAGTATGAGTACCAAGTAATTTATTATCACTGGTGTGTGAATAATTCTTATGCATAAATTATTAATGAATTTTTTTGTAGATTTTATAATTTTTTACATTGAATTTTCAATTTTTTATTCCTAGACTCTTTCAATTACTGAGTTCCTGGTATCTGAACGAATTTTTTGGCCGTAGTGCCGTTTCTGCATTGTTGTTCTTTCAGCTAGCTTTTCCTGATGTTGTAATCCAGCACATTATTGCCGATTCATCAACTACAGAATAAAGTTAGAAACGAATATTCGGTAACTAAATACAATTTAAACATAAATTGGAAATTATTTTTCTTGCATCTTCGCATACAATGGTCAATGGAGGATAAAAACCTGGATGTACCTACTGTATTTAGGTGGATTGCCAGGAATATTAAAAAAAAAACAAATTATTATCAATGTAAATATAAAAAAAGCTTTTTTAATAAATGGATGAAACTTAAAAATTCGTATTTTGTTTTTTATACATCAATTCCAGTCAAAGATTATAAAGAATCATTATTTCAGGTGAAGATCTACAAGATTCATCAATCTGATATCGGAACATTTCAGGTAAAGATCTACAAGACGCATCAATGTCCAAAAACTGATAGCGCCATTAGAACGGCTATCTCCTAAAACCACGGAATCCAAATTTTCATAAAAATAGCTTCAAAAATACGAATTTTAAAAAATCTAATTTCAAAACGGTACATGCGGCGCCATCTCTGGGTTGTGTTACCCGCTACAAACTTATGAACTCCTGATCCAAGTTTGTCTAATTGGACATTTTTTCTTGCCATTTTCGGGAGGCGTCGTTTGGCGAAAAAAAAATTGGAAATTCGAAAAACAAACAAACGACGCCCCACAAAAATTGCGAAAAAAGTGTCCAATTAGAAATACTTGGATCAGGAGTTCATAAGTAGTAGCAGGTAATCAAACCCAGAGATGGCGCTGCATGTACCGTTTTGAAATCGGTTTTTGAAAAATTGTTATTTTTCGAAATATTTTCATGAAAATTGGTATTTGGTGGTTTTAAGGGATGGCCGTTCTAATGGCGCTATCAGTTTTTCAATATTCCTTCATTTAAAAAATTTGCAAAAATTTGAAAATTCCAAAAAATAATTTTTTGTGAAACAACGCCCCACGAAAATGGCAATAAAATGTCCAATTAGAAATACTTGGATCAGGAGTTCATAAGTAGTAGCAGGTAACTCAACCCAGAGATGGCGCTGCATGTACCATTTTGAAATCGAGTTTTGCAAAATTTTTAGTTTTCGGAATATTTTAATGAAAATTAAGTTTTAGGGATCTTTGGAAATAACCGTTTCTATGGCACTATTAGTTTTTCGATATTTTTACATTTTAAAAAATTACTGAGCTGAGGTAAATTCTTGTTGATCTTTGCCTGTAATGTTCACTGATAATTCTTGTAGATCTTTACCTGGAATTAATGCAAAACAAAAGACCAATTTTTAAGTTTCTCCCATTTATTAGAAATAATTTTTTTACGCTTTATTTACATTTCATCAGTAACAAATTTATATTTATTTTTACTATTCCTGGGCACCTACATATCGCATCCATTATCCAGTAATTTGTACATCGGAAACTCTATCGGTTCTGTCCAGAAATTAGGTTTTCCCACCTACCATTTTGGTTTAGTTGTACTACTGGATTGTACATCAGGAAAAGCTGAAACTAATGCGGAACTGCTCTATATAAGTAGAAACTTCATTTATAATCCAGGTACTCAAAATTCAAAGGAGCCTAGAAATAAAAGAAAATTCATTAATAATAATTAATATGAATATTCACAAACAGTGTTGACAAGAAAATGCGCATAAAACCTCCAAAATATATCCAGTGCGTAGAACATTAAGTTTAGTGAGGAAAATATGAACCGAAATATTTAACAAAACCTAATGAATGTTGTGATTTTATACGAAATACGTAATAAAGCTTAAGATAACGTCATATTAAGACTATTACTAAAGTTACCAAATAACAACTACACTTTACATTAGCTGAATAGACGGTTAGGTGGTAATTGCGAATAAATTTGTTTGCCATCTTCAACATCTATTAATACGAATTTAGGGGAAATACATAAATTAAAAATTATCTATCTGAGGACGCAAACAATTTATGCACTTTTTAGGAACTTTTTATCTTAACTCTAAGATACTTCTGCTGGAAAAATTAATTTTTTTCTTTGAATAAATTGGTTTCCAATTATTTTTCTGGAATTTCCGTATTTTTTCAATTTGCAAAGGAAATTTGTTAGAGAATTTTCTAGTTAAATTTTGATTTTCTCAAAGGAGAGGGCAAAGTTGAAAAACAAAATCATAAAAAGAGCTTCACTAAAATTATATCGTTATGGAAACCTTGCAGTTTAATTAGCAGCTTTTTTTCTAGTAAATGTGTTATCATAAAGTATACTAAATAATACTACTAATGCTATAATAATTCAAATGAGAATTTCTCCATAAAGTATAAAAAAATATTTTCGTAGTTATTTAAAAATTACACGTCACATCACTATATAAAAGTTATCGTTATCGTTGTCATTACGGTTATTATTACTGCTACATCCAATAAATAGAGTCGAAATATTTCCATTAGTACTTATAGCAATGAAAAGCATCTCTTAAAGCAGTCTAGTCTAATGTGAAAACATTTTATCAATGACACGAACCTTTGTGGTATATAAAGTTTCAGACGAAAGGTTAAGAGTGCTTGTTATTCGTACGGTAATTACCAAAGGCGATTTGTAGATAGATGTATTATGAGGGAATATGCATTTAATATGCATGTAATGCATTTTGCAATGATTTTTTGCAATGTTAAAATGTTAATAATCGTTTCAACTGAATGGGGTACATTACAGAACTCACAGGAGAAAACTATTGAGTGAGGTGAAGGCTTGAATTTATTTGAAAAAAAAATTCGCTTGATTTTTGATCGATGAGAATGAAAAATATACACAGAGCATCAAGAGTAGTCGTAAAAATTACATTATATCTAAAGGCGATTTTTACGAATACTCTTGATCTCTAGTGTGGCTGCTATTTCGTTATTAGTCGCCCGAATTTTATGTGTAGATCGTTAATGAAAGCTGAAGATTGAAGCTTTTTTGTTGCAATTATTAAAAAAAATATTGAAATATTCACTAAAAAAAATTAAAAATGGATTTATAATAATTAAATTGGATTGATTTTGAATTTGGTCTTAAAACGTTCTATTGATGTTCAAAAGTTATAATCAAAAGGAATTTTTGCATAAATGATTCTTTCTATATTTCACAACAAAATGACGGGTAAAACCCTACGTGTAACGGTATTAATATAGACCTCAATATAAAATAGCACGGAAATAGGATTTATGAAATTATCGTGAATAAAGTTTTTCGCAGAACTTTACTTTCTTTAAGATAATAAGCAGGTATTGATCAAGCTTCATTTCTTGTATTTTAATTAAGGATCTTTATATTAAATGAGCTTTTTCAAATTAGTGAAAAGCGGATTTTTTCGTAGAAATAATTAAACATAGTAACTCCAATCCTTACTCATCCCATCGGCGCTGTAGTTCGGAGTAGACTTTAACCTGAATCACCATATCCTGTCCGGTTCTAGTTCTTTCGTTGCTACTCCCTAACAAACTAATTTACTTTTATTTGCGCAACGTATAGAAAATGATTTTAAAATAATTAATTAAAAAAAACCAGTAAGGAAAAATTTATTGACTTGACGCTTTGTTCTTATTCATTTTCTCTATACAATAATTAAATATTGACTAAATTGAATACAAATGATTAAAAACCCTAGAAATTATTTAAAATTGATTGCAGCGCTATAACGGTAGGCTGGGGAACTTTTTGGACTATTAATGAAATCTTCACATTTTTTTATTTTCTATAATTTTTTTCCATATTTATTTTTTTTCTATTTCGAATATTATTTTGAATAAACGAATGGTTTATATCAAAGTTATACCTCCACTCTCCCCTATATCTTGTTTAATTTGTTCCAAAGACAATAGAGATCTTACTTAAAATATGACTTTGAAAAAACTAAAGAAAATAAGTAACAAATATGCCCATCTTTGAAGAAGAATCACTAATATATTACACCGATGGGTCAAAAACTGAACATGGTGTGGGATCTGGGGTATATGGAATGCAGAATCTTTTATGCAGAAGTGCATGCAAAGCTGCTATACTGGCCTTAAATGCCCACGAAGTAAGATCAAAACTCGTATGGGACTGCCTTATAGCAATAAACACTGCGGCTCAAATAAATAAAATCACACTTATTTGGGTCACTGTGCACAGTGTGGTAGAATGAATGGAACTGCCGATGAACTTGCCAGATTAGACTCAAACCGTCCCTTCATACACCCCAGGCCATTTTGCTCAAAGTCAATTACCACAGTTAAAACTTATCTCAAAGAATAGCTTATGCAAGAAGCACAAAAAAATTGGAAAAACATTGAAGGATACAGACACTCCAAAAAAATTTCTCCCTACTACTACTCAATCAAATTGACGAATAAAATTCTCAGCTTAAAAAGAAATCAAATTCGCCTAGTACCAGGATTTCTCACTAGCCATTGCAGGCTTAATAAGCATCTACACAGACTACGAATAACTACAGACGACACATGTAGATTGTGACATATTGAAGAATAGACTGCGAAACACATCTTATGTAAATGAATGTGAAGCACTAACCTGCAGCAGACTTCAATATCTAGGATCAGCCTTTCCCTCACTGAGGGAAATCAAATTTCCCAAATAGGATCAGCACCATGCTGGAAGAAGTGTAAACCAGAGGTATAGTACAATAGATCTTCAAAGATCGCGGTGCTTTGGGACTGTATGCACCAACTACTCCCAAAACTAATTTAATCTAATCAACTTCAGCTTCAGCCGTTTAGCCGGGCATCTTGATTACGGACATGCGTATTAAAGTCGAAACACGTATGTCTGTGATGAATTTCACGTGAAAGACGATGGGGGATTTTTTTCTACGCTAAATATTAGGAGGCATTTATTACAAACTCCGTACAAAAGTTATGATACCCTCTGATGTCACTATGTTCATAGGGGGGTATAAAAAGTAGTCATCATAATGATTTAAAAACTAAGTCAAAAACATTATAAGAAAAATCAAGTTCAAACTACTAAACAGTAACATTCCTGAAAACTGTTATCCTTGATCTTGACATTTCATTAATAAAGTAATAATAAAAAAAAAGAACTCCGCGCCATAAGTAAACAACAAATTATTAACAACACTCTCTGTAATGTCACATAATTTAATGCAATTTGTAACCTGAAATGTATCGAATCATTTATGTACCTACATCGTTAAATATAACCGAATAAATTAGAATAAATTTGTTGATGGCACCTGGCTTTAAGACTGGCATCTTTTCACAAATATATTTTTTTTTAACCACTACGTAATATGAAAAGATAATAAAATTTATTCTGTAACCAAAATATGTAAATATTTAACTGCAGGGAATTTTGATTAACAATGTGTTGGCACAAATAAATTAATTAGTAATTAAAGGAAAACAAAAAAACAAAAATTTATTATTAATAATACCTAAGCTAAATTTCATATTTAAAAAAAAGTAAAAAAAAAAAATTTTTTTTTTGAAAAATCACCACACGTCTTGTCGTACATCTTAAAATGTTTGCTAATGCCATCACTTAGGGTGAATCTCACATGAATACTAAATTGTCATATGTGCCCGGAGGTGATGATGTACGAAACGGTGCAGGCATGTAGTAGGTAAAAAAATTTTTTGGTTCATAATAAAGTCGCGGCAATTTGTCTCTATCGAACAATCGATTTATCATGTCGATTAGTCTTTTTTACCGCTTTATTTGTACCATAAATCAAATATTGTGCGACTTTTTCGATACGGAAAATAATAATATCTTTTATCCTTCCAATAATTTAATATTATAGCTACATATACATACATATCTATATATATAAAGGTAGGTAATGCCTTAAAGTGTGTACACACTACACACATCATACATAATACTCGTATGATGGGGATTTTGTATTTATACTTCGTACATATCTCCTCCATCATATAATAATCATACTCGTATACAAAATAATAGCAAATAACATGCAAATTAGATCACGATTTTGGAGTAATTATTTGCAATTTCTAGATGTACTTGCGTGCAAGTATTTTTAGCGATTCCAACAAGATATATTCTTAGCAGAATTTTTAAAATTTATAATCACGAATAATATTACCTATTGAGATTATGATTGAGTTTTGCTTATTTGTTAGTTTTTTAGTTTTTTTTTTGTCTTGAAATTGGAAAGTGATTTCAATAAATATCGAATTTTCTAATGCATCAGATGAATATGTCTGTCTCATCTAAATATGCTTGAAAAATCAATAATTTTGACATTTATTTTAGAATTGAAAAAGATGTTAGGCCAAATTCAAAACGAAAGATGAGAAATTTTTGTTGGTATGCCAGTGGCTGTGATTTCCATTAAAACGTTTTCGATCACCATTTATTTTGTCTACGGAACGTCACTGAGATCGAAATTACAAAATGGACTTGTAGGGGATTTTTTTTTGGCAGATTAGTAATAAAATCCCTACAAAACTATTCAAATGGGGTTTTCTGCTACAAATACGTTATTTGTTTCAAACTTATTGCACAGGCATAACTTTTTTATTGTATATATGCAAAAAACGTATCTGACATACGTTACTTAATTATAGACAATTTTTTATTGGTACAAGCCATATAATTGGCACATGAGAAATTATAAACAGTAATTATACTTGGTGGAAACATGTGTCGTTTTAATTATTTGCAATTAAACTAATAATAGTAGGTAATTTTAAAAGTAATAATTTTTTATACAGCTAAATAAATTGTAAAGTAATTTATTTTTGTTGGTTTTTTTTTATTTACTATACATAGGCATGATGTGTACGCAGTGTTTTAGTTAGTTAAGAAGTTATTTTGTAATAATTGACAGTCGAAACAATTACAAATTTACAAAAAAAAAATGCCTATAAAATATTGACTAAACCACTAAATTATTTAAGAAATCAATCACAAATCATGAGCCTCCGTGTAGTAGAGTCCAATGGCATTATTTTTTTTTTTTTGTATTTTGAGTTATTCATCAACATCCAACAATATTTTTTTATTATTTAAATAAAAACAAAACAATTAATTTCGACCGTTTTTGGTATTTTGTCAGTATCAGAGTACAGTAAGGAAGTGTCCAAAGCGATTAAAGCTAAAGAAAATTTAAAACTGACTAAGAATTTACAATATATTAGAAAAATTCCTACTAAAAGTTTCTGATTATGTATATAAATGCCTTTAAAAAAAATAAGTTTAAATGCCTACACTCTTAAAGAAATATGTAATTATTCCCCATATTTGATGTAATTATTTATTCCATTCATTCAATTTTTATTACATTAAATTAACCAAAATTAATTAATTTCAAAGAGTATAAATATGTAAGTACAGTAGATCTGCTTAAATTTGCGAATCTCAGATGAGATGTTATTGTTTTTGGGTAGTTTATTTCATTAAATTGTTATTCAAGAAAAAATTTGTTTGCTAAAAAGTTTGGTGAAGTTCTTCGTACATAACCTATTCAATGCCCCGGCTAAAACTTAACAGAATTTGATAATCTATGGCTTAGTTTAGAGATATTTATATAAGATTGTTTTACAGTACGGTACAAAAAGTTAGGTCAAACTATAAAATTTTGACTAAGTTTATCTCTAATTATTAAAATTTTCCAACACTACCCATGCAATTTATTTATTATTCTAAAAGGTTATACCTCCATGGAATGCCATTAAAATATTTTTTATTTCAATGCCCAGTAATTAGTTTTAAGATTTCCAAAAAAAAAATATAGAATAAATAAATGGTCGTTCAGTAAGTTCCTGTAAACCCTGATTAACCAGTTGGGTTAGGAATTGCTTCATCATCCATCATTTTCTCCAGATTTAGCTCCCTGCGATTATTTTCTGTTTCTAAACCTGAAGAAATGGCTCGGTGAAAAGAGATTCGGCTCTAATCCTTGAAACAAACACCTATTTTGAACTTACTGAACGACCTCTACGAGGGTATAGAATATTATAAGATTAAGATTTTGAAACTTATAGACTGCTATCTGTTTCATTTGTTATTAGACTAAAAGATACCCTACCGCTACTTGATTTACAAATTATTGAACAACAAAAATTTTTTAATATCAAATCATAGAAAAACTTAATACAGTTTGAAATTTAAAATCGGTTTAAATTTAGGGCAGACACAGTGTTTTTCATCGGCCTTGCATATTATTTTTCTTTCAGGTGATATTAAAGAGTTTTCAAGATATCTTAAATCTGTTGTTTAAGATTTCTCAATTAAGCTCTGAGAAATAATAAAACTACCAAAGGCTTACATTCTAAAAAATCGAAATTAAAAAAAAAAAGTAAAACTTAAAACATTGTTGTAAAGCCAATTCTCTCGCGATTTAATAATTAATTTCTAATGCAAATTATCATTTTTCCCTTTGATGTATCAAATTTCTCCCAATTTTTTCACATTAATTATTTTAATTAATGATTATTATTATCTGGAAAAATCTAAAAATTGTATATGAAATTTGTCAAAAATGAAACAATTAATTGTTTGACCTAACTTTTTTGTGCCGCACTGTAAATTTAAAGCAAATCATCACTAAGTAATTTAAAAATATCCATATTTACTTATTTTAGTTGATCAAATCCTATTTATTAAGTTATAACAAAGATATTAAAATATTAAATTGGTTTTGTACCAAGAAGTGCCAGAAAAAAAAGAAAAAACTTAGAAAATATAAAATTCCCTTTTTTTGCAAAATCAATTTTATGTGTCGAAATGTATTGAAAAAAACTACCAAACAATGTTATGTACATCTCATCTGATATTCGGTCTAATATTATGTAGGCATATATCTACATAATTAGAGTTATTCACATAAAATCAAATTAATATTCTGCCGTTAATTTACCTGAAATCTAGATAGTTTGTCGTTTACAATTTGAATGCACGCCCATTTAGACCCCTTACAGCTTACACTATATAAGGATGTGTGGGTGTTTCTATATATATGAGACAGGTATATTTTTCAGTAAAAATTCTTCTCATCAAAAGACATATATTTTTACTTTGATAATTTTTATCATTATACATACTCGTATGTAATATTATCTGACGTGATTTAGATGTTTGTGCTACGCTTTTACATGGTAATTACTAGGGCCCGGATAAGTAGAGGCTAAAAAATGTGGTTTTGGTTATAAATATGAAAATAGTGCCTAAAAATATTTTTAAAAAAAAGTTCAAATTCGGGCAAAAAGTTGACCTAGATCTAGAATGTACATATGTTTCTTACCAAAACAACTAAAAAGCAATAAAAAAATAATAATTAAAGAACAAAACTAGAGGAACATTTTATTTCAATCGTTTAAATAATTATAAAAAAAACTAAAATTGTCATAGCGCCGTATTTACAATTAAGTTTTTTTCAAGTTTTCCACAGCTTTTCGCCGAAATAAATAGCTGAATTTACATTTTCACTAAATTTGGCGGTATATTTAAATACTGTTTTAGTAAAATAAAAAAAAAAGTGGCAAAGCTATCAAAAATAGAAATTTATAAAAAAAATAGAGATTTATAAGGAACAATACAGAAGTAGTGATTTTAGAGGCTTAAAAATAATCAAAATAGAGGCGAAAATAGTGGGTTAAACCCTAAAATATAGAAATAGAGGTTTATAGGAAAAAACAGAAGTTTACAGTGAAAAACAATTAATAGGTTTTTTGCATCAAACACTCAAATCGATTTTATACATTTAAAGTTAAGTTAAAAACTTAATAACAAGCCCAAAATAAAAAATAATTTACTTTTCCGGGCCCTAGTGATTACCAATTATTTATTAAGCAGATTTTTAAGAATTAAATTAAAATACACCAAAAAGCAAAGAGTATCCCATTTTATCGACGTTTAAACTCTTACTCTAAGTCGATTTCACTTAAATTAGCTAGCACCTACAGGTATTTAAAGTACAAAGTAAAATAAAGTACATTAAAGCTTTTAATCAATAATACCTAAAAGTATAGGGTGATCATCGGTCCAGAACCATTCTGTGGACTATCAAAAGGTACAATCAGAAAACCGAAAAGCGATCCAACTGGGAAATCATCCCCAAACAACAACACACGAAGAAATTCATAACTTAACATTCTCAACAAAGACCTGACAAGCTGCTAAGGCTTCACAAAAACAGCCTCAGAATTTACACTGAACTATCTACAAAATCGACAGAATACCTGACCCCTCATGCTGTTTCTGTCTGAAACGGCGGAACACATACTCTGCGAATGTCAGGCCCTGGTCCATAAGAGGCTTCGCTACCTTGGACATTCTGACTCCAAACGACATCCAACAAAAAAGACCCTCTCGGGTGCTACAATTCATTAATAACTCCTAGCTAAACGAGGATATTTAAATATCAACAGGGGCATCTATCATACAATAGATCTTTTAGGTCGTAGTGGTGACTGAACAGTCCTACAGCCCCCTCCTAACCTAATCTAACCTAACCTATAGGATGATCAATAAAAAAGGAACCGAAAGGCAAGATCCGTATTGTTAACCTTTTAAAAAGATGGTTAAATAAGGGTGGAGAGGTTTATTTATCTATACCATCTTCTCTAAACTCTTTTTTTATCTATAGGAAAACTTTTTCAGTACAATACAATACTTCAGTATTGTTTTTTCAACAAAATTGTTTTTGACATTTTTGTTTCTATAGTAACCTGACACATTAATAGTGGTGCCATATACAACTACAGAAAATCTGTCGGACAAATCTTTATTGAATGTAGACTCACTGTGGGTACGTATCATAGGCGAATATTCCTAAGACGCAAAAACGCTGTGCTTCCCTTGTTAAAATTTAAAAATGGCATTACCAAATTATTGAAACTTTTTAACTTTTACCTCATATTTTTTTATTTTAATTTAACAATCGCAGTCATTCTGACTTGTATTGGTGAAGGGAATTTGTTACACTATTTGTTACAGCTTCCTGTGTGAAAAAGTACACGCTTCGCCTCTGGTACGTATGTACCTCAGATAACATCGCGGTCGTAAATTCTTGCACACTTACGACAGCCATAATAAAAATGATAAAAAATATTGCCAACACCATTTCTATATTATACGTAAAATCAAAGTTTATTTATCAAGGAATTGATGGATTATCACTCACTGTTGAATCACTCAAAAAAAAAAAAAATTAATTATAAACTACCAAAGTCTAAATAAAAATTCTAATTGCACATCAAATTTACTAATTAAACTACTGTCTAATTAGCGTGTTTACAAAGTTATAGTCAAGGTAGTTCTATTTTATTGGTAAATTATGAGAATTTCGAAAATTTAAATAAATTGAAAAATGATTGAAAATTAGTCATACTTTTATGTAATGTACAATTGTAATTAGTGCAATTTTTACCTATTTGTAAACTATTCATTAGTTTTATGAATTGTTTTTTGTTCTCTTGTATTTGACAATGAAATAAACAACAAAAAAAACACACACTTCTGAATAGAAAATTGTTCCTCTGAACGCAAAAGACTGAACAATTAAAAATTAAGACTTTAAAGAAGTGTCTATTTGATTAAGGTATAAGTTAATTGAGCATTCAAGTAATTTTGTTCGCATTTCACATATTCATACAGAATACTAATTGCTAGCGATGACATATTGAGTTTATTTCTGGTGAGCAAATGTATTGTGTAGAAAATTATTCCGGTGAGTTGTGTAGTGACAAAAAAATTGTAAATTGGAAAAGGCACAGCTGTTTTCGATTTAAATCCTTAATATCTATGGCATTGGTGGCGATTCGTGAGAATTATTGAGAAAATGAAAAAAAAAAAAAAATTGGGTTTTCAAGGAACATCTTGACCGTTTATTTTATTTAGCAAAAAATCCAAAAAATTTAAAAAAAATATATAAAAATACAAAGTTTCATAGGCGTAGTTGTAGTAATAAAAAAAGTTCAAAATTGTTGCACTTTTTAAAAAACCAACAAAAAAACGGTCAAAATGTTCATCGAAACCCCAAATTTTTCTTTCATTAAAATTACCTAAGTTTTTTTAAAATAGTTCTACGATAATTGGATCAATAATTCTCAAAAGCCGCCGCTACTGAACATACATTTTGTTCAATTACGTATTGGAATACAATTTATTTTTCATTATTTAATTTTTTTTTTTTTTCAAATTATTTTTCTTCTGATTTTACTGGTTTCACAGGACTATCGGTCTTGTCACATTCGACGCAATCACCTCGTTTACAATTTCCCTGGCCACATACATCTGGACAATTATGAAATGTTGTATTTGTATTTTTAACAACATTTCCACTATTCACTTCTACTAACTTCGAATTCTCATTGGGAATTTTTGTTGGAATTTTCTTTTTCGAATTTTGATCTCCTTTAACAATAAACGGACCAATAATCGCTCCCTTATACATAGCACCATCACTACCCTGCACATATTTATCTGCATTGGCGTTCACATTACTTTTTGGTTTTCTCATATTACGATTTTGAAAATTTTCTCTTGGTGACGTCGCTGTATGTCCACCGCCACAATTTCTAACACACGAATGCTTCGTTGGCTTTTTTTGTTTATCATTAACTTTCGTAATTTGTTCATAATGATTCATATTTCGGCTGTGTGGCATGTCCTTCAGTTGCTTCCGAAGATTGTCCAGCTGATATGTGAGCGTTGGTTTTATCGATTTTGTCGATATCATCATATCAACTTTTGGAACAATGCCGATTTCGTCTCTGTTCATTAAAGCATCTTGGTCACATGAAATGCAGGCCACATCCCTCAGGTATTTCGATTTTGTTCCTGCCGCTTCGGAATCTCTTTTAAGCATCGCAATGGCTTCAATGCGATTTTGGAGATTATTCATTTTCTCTGTGAAATATTCTTTCCACTGTTCTACCGCTGTTTCGTTCGATTTTTGTTCCATCATCAGATACATTTCTTTAACAGTCAATTGCCATTCTTTTTCTTGTTTCGATACCTTCTCTATAGTATCAAGAAGATCAATGCAGAAATTTTTCTTCAATAACTCAAAATTTTCTATTGTTACTCTTCTCTGAACCATGCTGTAGTCGGCTTTTTCTGCAAGTAATTCATCAACTTCATTTCTATCAATTTTAATGGATTCAAGACGATTACATTTTTCCGAAATTTGCTCCATTCTTCTCATGTTAATATCATTTTCTATGACAAAATTTATGAAGTCTTCAAATGTCTTGTCGATGTCTTTACGAAGTTTTTGTAGTTCACTTTTGATCTTGGAAGCGTCTTCCAATCTTCTTTTATCATTTGTTAAAATCATATCTTCAAGTTGGTCACTTATATCGGAAAGTTTTCTTTCCAAATCGTATGTTCGATTTTCAAAATCGGGTATACTTTTATCCATTTGGTCCATTTTCCTACGTAGAATTTGTAATATTCGTTTTTCCTCTTCACCAAATGCGGATGATTGTTCCTCATTGGTCGGATTACCTGGACATGTCTCTTCCCTTATATCTTTTAGTAAATTACTTGCAACATCGTTCAGGCCAGCTTTTTGGGCCAGTTGCTGTATACCTAGCTTTAAATTATCTACATCTTTTCGTAGATTTGCAATTTCCTCACAAGCACATTCCTTCAGTGGAGTTGAAATTTTGATGATTTTATCGGTAACATAACCTTCTCGTTCTTGATGTTTCGATTCACTATCGCTAAGAATTTTGTCCGATTTCGATTGGTGACCGCTTACTTTTTGAATGTTCTCAGTTTCTGTTAATTCAACATTTCCCGAACTAACCGAAAATATTTGCGATTTGGAAACTTCCGAAATTTTTCTATTCATCTCATTTAGCTGATCCTTAATATTAATGATGTCATCGCTTTTTTTGTATTTTTTTAATCCTTTGTTAATTTTTGTGTACTCTCTGCCCAAATCTTTAATCATAGAAGTTATTTTTTCTATCGCAGTCTCAGTTGCATCCAATCGTTTGGTGACATTCAACATATTCCACATATCATTAACCGGATTTCCGTTTGAATATGCCCGAATTAATTCAGCATTATTTGGCAAAATTGGAGCAACCGCATCATGAACACTATCAACGTCATCCTTAAGTTGTCGAAAATCTTCATGTGAAACAACTTTGATGGGTTGTAATGGAAAACTTGCCGGCGGTTTTTTTGGTCGTGACAAATTAAGCGGTTCATCCTCTCCATTGAACTTTCGCACAACTAAAATTGTTGTTATCCTTTCAACAATGGGTGCATCCTTTTGAATGCGATTTGTATAATTTTCATCGGTATTATCCGGATCCTGAATTGTAAATTCCGTAACTTCTACGGTTGGTTGTTGTGGTATGTGCGGTATAAGATTTTCAATTTTTAAACCATGCTCACCGCTAAATTCGATACAGCAATCGTCCATTTGAAGTTTCTTTACAATGATGTGCAGAAGTGAATGCAAAACGTTATGGTTAATGGTGCCGAAATCGGGCGTTCCAACGGCAAGATCGATCATTTGTGGTAAATCGATTATAACAGGGGCCATTTTTGGTGATTTATGTATGTATGTATGTCAAATAAAAGCTTAAAATTAAAATTGTATAATTTAGAAATGGAAAATTAAAAATTTTTAAAAAAATATTATATCAACAAATTGATAGCTATGATGAAGATTGCCTCGATTTATTGGAGGAATTTTGTAGTTTTTAAGTAAATTTTCTATAATATTTTATTCAAGCCAAGAATTAAAATAACTCCATCCATTGTTTATATATTCAAGAGACTCTAGATAATAATTGTCTAGTAATATGTAGGTATTTAGATTCAAATAATAAAATAATAACATCTAAATTACTATAGATGATGGTTGGCCATTTCGTACAAAATTAATTACTACCCACACTGACAAACCTATACAAAGTTAGGCGGAGCTACCGCCCAAGTTTTTAATTACCTCTCTAAATACATTGACAACCACAAAATCAATGGCATCGTATAACAATAAACTTAAAAAAAAAAAAAGAAAACAAAATAAAATTGTCAACGAAATATATAATTTACAACAACAACAACAACAACAACACTGAAAATGTGTTCGTTTAATAAATCCTGAACAAAAAATGGAGTCGTTTTATTAATATCTGTACTCTGGCTTTTAATTAAATTTGATTTGAATGTTTTGATTAAAAGCTGCACTTTTCTATTTAAACATTGCAGCTACATTAAGTTATTCTGTATGCACTGATGCATGTACACAGAATTATCGTACTGTGTCATTAAATCAATTTCTGTTGTGTTGTTAAATGTTTAATGTTTAATGTTTATGGAATAAATTATGTGTACTGACATTGGAAATCGATAAAATAGACATTTGGATATTTAATCAAAAGGAGTTTGGTACAATTTTTATATTTAATATTTATGTCGATATTGACCAATTAGACCAATTTTCTTAGAGTTATTTAAAAATAAAGTTAATTTCTAGAGGTAATTGAAAGCCACCATCTTTTTTCACTGACCGCATAACTTTTACGCAAATAAAGTTTACCGATTTATTGATTTAAGCCTTAAGCTACGGGCACAATGCACCGCAACGTTCCGCTTTGTTTTTAAATATTGAAAATGTCAACATAGCATGCAAATGCATAGGCTTTACGGAAGGTATGTCATAATGATCGGAACGGAACGGTACGTCGAGAGTTAGCAATAATTAAAATTGAACGGAATGGAACGAAACACATAACCTCAATTTGGCTTTTAAAACTGCGTAGTGATACGTTTTATTCAATTTGAGAAATTAATTAATGAAAATAAACTATTTTAATTATTTATATATAATACGCTGTATTTTTTTGCTTTTAATATGTTGAAACTTGGTTTATTATTTGATATTGATATTGGAACGGTGTCATTGTGACTTCCAAACGTAACTAAACGGTACGGTGCATTGTGCCTATAGCTTTAAATACATAAGCGCAACGTATCGTATTTGCGCCAACGTCATTGTAAATTTCAAAACAATGGATTCCATACAATCTGAATGATGTCCCATAATTCTAAAGAGTTAAATACAATATGGCACCAACATCAGCTCAAGCATCATCAGTCAATTGTCAATTACATGGCAACATGTGGAAAACCTAATAATACAATAATTGACGCACTTCATAAAGCGCTTCTAGACGCGCTACAATTTTGATCGAAAATTGAAAAAAACGTGGCCTTATTTTGACATTTGTCAGATTCTGATTTTTTTTTGCCATTTTTTCATAGTAGAGACGTTTTGTAAAATAAAATTATGGATGAGAAATTAATTCAACTGATACGTCAAAAATAATGCATTTACAACAAGGCATCTCCACTTTAAAATATTATTTTGACAGATGTCATTATGACGCTGACGTCGACGCTACCATTATATATACATATATAAAACTTTTTCTAAAGCTAAGGCTTAGGTCGACGCTGAAGCTAAGGCTTAGGTCGACGCTGAAGCTAAGGCTTAGGTCGACGCTAAAGCTGAGGCTGATGTTAACGCTGTATTTATAGTATATTTATCTCTTAAAAACTGTCAAAAAGACGCGCGTCAAGTCTTTTTGACAATTGTTAGCTATTAATTTTTTTTTTCATATTTCTTCGTGACTACGTGCCATGCATAATTGCATAGGCAAGTTATCGATTATCTATGGGTGTGTGGGTGTACGAAAAAATTCTGAAACTTGCAAATTGTTATTTTTTGACCATTTGGTCTTCGATTACCACTTTGAAATGTCACTATACAACAATAGACCCCGTGGGTGTGTGCAAAAAGACAAAATAATTGTTAAGATCGCATGTTTTCTATTCACTATTCAATAAACTAAGTGCAATATCATAAATTGTTTGACAAATATGTTAAAATTTATAAATAGGTTTTAGCTATTACAAATAGTGACATTTCAATGTGGTGAATATAGATGTCAAAATTGTGTTCGAAATCAAAATTATGGCAATTCATAATTTATAACTGTCAGAATTTTTTTGATTCATACACAGGTGTCATCATTTCTACCCTTATCGGGAGAACGGATTGGTCTACTATTTAACTACTGCCGAGGAATGTTATTAAGCTTAGAAAAAAAATTAGAAATTGTCAAGAAATTTTAATTCCAGCTAATTTTAATTCGGGAATTGATTTTAATTGTGCGCGTAAAGAGATACAAAAAATTAGATTGAAAATGATTACTTCCGATCACACCAATAATAAACACAAAAACACACTTATTGCAATGTAATAACATTAATTAAAAAAATTATAAAACAACAAACACTATACCCTCTATCAGTAATTGTGCAACTTCCTCTGAATCAAACACAGACAATCCGTTTGCGCATAATATTTCGCATGCAAATCATATTATATAAATGCACCGGCATTGTTGTTATTATGCAGCTTCTGTCCGATTACATCGCCATAAATTTATTGTTGCGACTGTAATTTTTTAGCTTGTAAATAATTAGAGGTCTTTTATTGTTTGAACAAAAAGCATAAAAACAGCTTTTGAGTATAAATACCTGGTGGCCCTAAGCGGAATTAGCTATTGCCGCACAACTAAACAGATTTCGCATATATACATAAGTATGTATATGTATACTTTATTGCCATATAGTTATTCAATGACTGCACTATGGCTTGGCCAACCAATGTCCATCCATTAATCACTGACAGAAAGCAGCCACTTATATTGGCTAAGATTACACAATTTGTTGTAGTGGAATTTGTGAATCCCTTAGGGTCACAAACAATAAACGTATTTTTTAATCGGCACAAATATCGAAATGTGTTGGGGCCACCCATAGCAGAAAACACATTTAATAATTCAACCGGAAAAATTATATAGCTTTGGCAAGTTGGCCATACTAAAAAGTAGGTGTTGTGCGTTCATGTCATCGTTGCGTATAGATGATCTGTTTGATTTCCGTTTGTGAGTTTCATTTTTATTTTATTCCACCCTTTTAATCAGCACAATAAAATTAATAGTTAGCCGGAGGGCATAATGCAATAAAATGTAAATAAAATTTAATTCATTATTGATTTATATCATTTTTGGGATTTTTACTTAAAAGTATTACCGTATTATAAGAGAAATTTTTTATTGTATATATAAGAACAATAGAAAACTTATTGGTCACCCCTTATTGCATATGTATAGAGAAAATTCTCAACATTCACCATTTGTTGTGAACATTAAAGTCGATCTGTTCGATTCTGTCTCTTCATCCATAACAGTAATGTCATGTGCTAGTTTTACACACATATACCTACTGGTTTTGGTGGGAATCGAACCGGATTAGTAGGAACGATCAATTCATAGATGTAGGCCTAACGTTACTTTGTCATGCTGACAAAATCTGATTTATATTGGGTTGGCCAAAAAGTCATTGCGTTTTTTCTAATAGATGGACATATCTAGCGGCCACTCTATAAAATCTACTATAGTGGTGCGACAACCTGATTGTTGAAGAGTTATTATTCGTTTTAAACG
>JANSTT010006880.1:0-27700 GCA_026745375.1 Platyura marginata
CTTTAGTGGTCATAACTAACAATAACTCTCCAGGTTGTCGCACCACTATAGTAGATTTTATAGAGTGGCCGCTAGTTATCATATGGTGCGTTTCGACGATATTCATCTTCACTTGATAATTTTATGTGCGTATATGAAGCGGTAGATGTGTTAATGAGTTTGTTCATCATTTTATGCTATACCAAACAAAAATTTTGAACCTATGAAAATAGTTTTAAGTGTATTGGTTAGTTATGATGGCTGGTGACCGTCTTTTCGATCTTCAAAGGTTATGATCCCCTTACTTTTCATACGTCTCTTCTATAAAATCGCTTTAACCCTTTGAGACCTGAACTTTTGTCGACTTATATTTATTGAAATTTTACACTTATTCTAGCTAATTTTTTATCGTAGAATTTTTTGATCCGGATGCTAGATACTGATATATTTTGGCTTTAATGTAACACATTTTCCTATTACTTCTAAGAGAATAAAATTGCGCCTTCAACATTTGCAATTATAAACAAAACATTTAGTAAAAAAACGAAGATTTTTGGGAAAAATCCATATAATTAAATAGCCATTTAAACTTAACTATTTCAAATATACTAATTTCGTCTGATATTGCGCCATAAAATCTAAATTAAAATGACATTTATTATATTTAACGGGAAAATTAAGACTGATTTACACTCATATATTAAGAAAAAATAGAAAAATTATAATTGTGGTAGAAAATTTAAATAAATGCGTAAAATGCATACAGAAAGTCAAAGGCAACAATGTTGCCATATTATGTTGCCGCCAGCGCCAGGTCTCAAAGCGTTAATGATACTGAACGAGTATGGTGTGTAATATAGGCCATTGAATATGAAAAAAGAAGGACATACACATACCGTAATCCAAAAAAAAACTCCAAAAATTTCAATATTAACATTTTATTTCGATTAACTATATGCACACAATAAATCAGCGATCGACCTTATGTATATATATTTTATATATATATAATTTATTTTTGTTTTAATATATATTTGTTTTTTGTTTTTTTTTTTGTTTTTATTTTTTATAATTATTAATAAATTATCATAATATATAACTATTCAATATAATTGTTTCTTTTCCATTTCATTTTGTAAAAATCAAAAATTCTAGAAATATAGTTTTTCATTACATTCTTCATCCATTTATGTGTTTGCAGGTTTTTGTTATTGTTGTAATAAAGTGTACAAAAATTTATTTCATACATAACACAGTTGTTACATTATATAAATGTATCGATATATGAAATTAAATAAATTTAATTTAAAAAAAAAAAACTCATGTGAATTAAATTAAAATGTGTATATAAGAATTAATAGGATTTTTTGTTAGTGTTTCTTGTGTGTATAGATTACAGTCACTTTTCTACCATTTAAAACATATTTTTTAGCTGAGTTTTTTTTTTTTTTTTTTTTACACATCCCACATAAACATTTATCTTTTCTTTTATATTTCTATATATTTTTTATTTGAATATTTTTTTTTTTTTTTTATTATTATTTGTGTTTTTCGAGATATGTGATTTTTAAAATATGATAATGAGTTATGTTTTGTTTTTGTATAAATAAATTTTTTTCTATTTTGTTTTCTTTTTGTTTTTTTTTTCAATCCATATGAAAAGAGGTTTAAAAATGATTTTTTTTGAACTAATTTTTAATAATTCTAATTAATCAATAATCTCAATAACTACATAGTTCCTTTCTAGAATATTCTATTTAACTCTATTTTATATATATATATATATATATATGTATGTGTGTATATATATATATATATATACGATGAACAATTTTATATTTTTTATTTGTTTTTAGTATATTTTTTTTTATCTTTTTTTTAATTTACTATTATTTTATGTTTAATTGAACACATAACTACTTTAGTTGTATTATGCAAATTATTATTTTTCTTTGATACATTTTTTTTTTTTTTATTTATTATATATAAGATTTGAAAAATTTAATTTTGCATAAATAACCAAAAGTTTCAAAATCACGTTTTGTCACTATATTCTCTTGTCTTTTTTTTTAATTATTATTATTTAATATTTATTGATCTAAATTATTAATATTATTATTTAATTATTTTTTATAGGAGAAAATGGACAACAAAGGATTTTTAATTTTTTTTTTTTTTTTTGGAATAAAATTAATAATATTTTTTTTATGTGGCTGATTGACAATAAATATTGATAATTTTTTAAATTTGATTTTTAATTACAATTAATATTAAATGATATACAGATTTTAAATATATATAGGTATGTAGGTAGGTATTGTAGGTATGTATGTAATAATATGCCTGTAGTAAATATATAACTTTTTAGTAAAGTGTTTTAGGCAGTATAAGAATTTTTTTAATATTAATTTAGTACAGTACATCGAAAATTAGTGTTATGTTTAAGATTACCTTAAAAGTTATGTTTATATTTAAATGTATATATAAATATTAAATAAAATTAATAACATATTTACAACGTTTCGATATTATTTATTTTGTTTTTTTTTTAATTAAATATAATCGAACTTATTACTCAATATTTTTTGGTATTATAATTTTTTTTTTATACAAAGTATTAATAATTGTTCGTGATTTTTGTGTTTAATTAAATAGATTAATGAACAATGTTTGTTGTTTGTTTATTTCGTTATACATTTATATTATTATTTTAACATTATTTTTTATTTTTATTTTTATTTTTTTTTTTTTTTTGGTCGAATGAACTATATTTATATAATTTGTATATATAAATATACCTACAATAATATAATTAATTATTCATTTAGGTACTTTGCAAGAAGTTTGTTTGATAGAAAATTGGACTATTTGGTATTGTGTACCCTCTCTAAATAAACGTCACAGAGCATTTAAAGCTATTTTAAAATAAATTACGGATAATTCTTGAATTGTTTTAATAGATCATTTTAATTTTGACGACGTTTACTATTTCAATATTGCTGTGGCGTATTCTGCATGCATTCGCCTTATTTGAAAAATGTTATTTTACTACAGATGCATACATAAAGCTTATCGATGAGTAACTTTCAATTAAACTAATATCAAATATTTAATAATACCTATACATACATATTGACGAAATGCAGGCTTAAAATTCGTCAAATCAAAACGCAATTTATCGCCATATACATTTTAACAGTGTAAGCAACAACGACACTCAATGTTATAAGCTTCAAGGCATGTCAATTAAATTTTGGTTTTTTTTTCTCGTTCTATACTCATACACCTATTTCTAATATAAAGCCTTCCCTCGCACTACGGACAATAGTCAAATAAAAACGCATTCAAATGCCATATAAAATTTCTAATTGAAAACAACAACAACGTTCAATTTTATATGGACCACAAGGCATGCAATATATTTTTCGCATTTCGTCTTTTCGTTATGTTAATGGTCTTTTTGAAGAGAAAACATATTTGTTTGACATTTAATTCTCGTATAGTCTCTTAAACTGGGTAAAATAAAATTGGGCTTAGGAATTAAAATGGTATTAGTAGAGTTTATTTTACTGTTTAGGTTTAGGACAAAATTGGTGGCTATTTAAGTAAGTTTTTTTAAAAATAGTCTCATAATGATGGGATCAATAATTCTCTTGCTTCGCCACTGGTGCTCTGTTTATTTGTTTTCTGTTATCGCCAGTGTTTCAATCAAGGCATGCAATAAAAATATACCATTTATGTGATGAGTTAATTATTATTCATTCTTTGTGAGGAAGTATAACATAAAATTTTAATGTCAAAATTCGATCGCATTATTAAGTACGGAATACAGATTGCATATTGCATGCCCTATTTTATAGTTAAGGATTCGCCACTGCAAAATTGTTTATAGTGTATATTTATTGACTATTAACTAGGCTTTTTTTAATTTATAATTTCGTGCATTAGTTAATAATAATTTTAATCTAATTAATGATAAAAAAAACAATTTAAAAGCATGAATGAATTTGCCAACACTCTCACTATAAAAAAGAACTTTTTACTGCTTGGAAGAATTCAGAATTAATTCAATAGTTTTATGGCAACATTCTGATTAGTAATATTTTAATGCTCGTAAATGCTCTGTGAAATAATATTAAAAAAAAACAAAATTAAATATTAACTTAAATTACCTATTTAGTTATTAAGATATAGAACAAACTTTCGTGTAAATCACATTTCGAAATTAAATGACATTGTTAACATGTTACAGTTGTTGATTTTCCTTAGATTTTTTTGTTTCTTTTAGGAAATAAAGCACAGCACTCAGCATTCAAGTGTTTTTCCACCGTTTGGCTGGAAATTTAATCTTGTATTTCTCGGCAAAGATTGATTTATATATTTTTATCTGTAATAGTTTGCCAACAAACAAACATCATCATTTTTCAAACTTTCAATTATAAGATTATTATATTTTTAAGTAAATATTCTACAATCGATCGTCTTGAAAATGTATTTACTCTTTAGTACTTTAGTACTGATGGCTTAGTGTTCAAATGTTTGCTTTTGTATTGGTTGTTTACTGGTTTGATCCTTACTTGTAAAAAAAAACAAGTTAGTAAGTATTTTTATCGAAAAAATTTGTTAAACTGAGGTCAGATAATTGAGATTTCACTTTAAACTATGTATATACCTAGTACATAGGTGATTGGATAGAATTAGGAGAAATATTAAAAAATAATTGCACATATCCAACAGTTTAGCTTGGAATTGTGCCAGTGAACGGTTCCAACTTTAACCCTTTTTCGTACACAAAATATTTTGCAAAATGTTCGTAAACTTCTAGATGAGATGAGTATTGAGATATTACTTGTCTTGGTATGAATAAATATTTTTAATTAAAAACCCAATTCTGTCGGAAAATGCCGATGTTTATTATGACACATCGACATTTTGAAAATATTGTATTGTATTTTCACCTCTCAGAAATAACATTCCACTAAAAAACTAAAATTTAATTTCCCTACCTCTTCATTTAGAGAGTCATTCACTAAGTATTAAAAAACAAAATTGAGATCGATTTTCTATAGGCGATCGAATAAAATGGCCAATATCCAATATCCAAGATTTCAAGTCTTTAGTTAGATTAACACATTCTTGAGTTATATTATTATAGTAATAATTAAACTTAGCAAAAAATATTATTATTTGTCCTTGCGTAGTGTTACTCTTTTGAATAAAATTTAAGCGTAAATAATATCGTGGTATGACATTGCCGACAGGAGACTTATTTCAAAGTCACAAAATATCACTAAATAGAAAACAATAATAATAATAAAAACTGTGTTCACATAATAAAAAGCGCATGCAAAAAAAAACGTCCACTATATCCGAAGTATCGACGTGTCGGGCATATGGGAACGAATTAACTGAAGTATGTATAATGAAAATTGACACAATTTTGAACTTTCTTAATACAAAATTTATCGAAAAGATTAACCCTTTAAGATCTATACATACATTTTGAACATGAAAGGGTTGCCGCCACTGAATTTAACATTTAGTTTGTGGACAATTGTGCTGTCATAGAACTGGCTTTAGATTCTTAAAAGAATTGTTATTATAAAAAAAAAAATCTAAGTGTGTTTGATTGCATACAATATTTGTAAGTTTGTTCTACAAACTTTACACACGCTCATAATGTAATTTTCTACCGTAATAATAAATACTAGTTTATAAACATATACCCTGACAACATTAAACTATACATTTTCCTCCATTATTAAATTATGCACAGATACTTTTTATCATTTTTTTTTTTTTTTTTTTTATTAATTTTGGTAAAAATTTTCTATTTTTTTAAACATTGCTGAATACATTGGTTAGAAAAAATGTTTTTTTTTTTTTTTGGAAAAAGAATTTTTGTTTATTTTATAGAGAAGATTGGCTCGAAAGAGAAGATTTTTTTCTTTTTTTTTTTTTTATAATACAAATACAAAAATGAAACACAACACTGATTAGAGAAGAAGATAGATAAAGAGAAGTTCATAAAGATGAAGGGGGTTGTTGTTTTTTTTTTTTGCGTTTTTTTTTTTTTTTTGGTGGCTATTTTTATAGAAATTCAAAAAACATCAATTAGAAAAACTACAGTATTTTTTTGTTTTTAACTATTATGTGAGATTATTGCAGCTATTTAATGTTTAAATTTTAGTAAAATATTATTATGCTGATTAAGAACAAACCAATAGTTTTTGAAATGCATAGTTGAAACATAGATTGGGATGGAGAAACGGAAAGAATACCACTACTAATTAATACAAAAAAACATTTTTTTTTTTCATTTTTTCTTTTTGGACACTACTACATATTAAGATTTTAGTTTTTACTATTTTTTTTTTTTAAATTTAATACTTCAACTAATTTATAATTTCCATTTTTTATTATTATTGTCTATAATATATATGTATTTATACTTCATCAACAAACACTTTTAAAAAACAATAAATTGTTTTTAATTAATAAAAAAATATTTGTTTTTACTTTTTTTGTTGTTGTGGTTGTTATTATTTAAATAAAATTAATACTGATTTAAAAACATTTTCATTTTATTAAATTCTAACAATGGATTGTATAACAGAAATGTTCTTGAACTTGGATATTTGTGATTGAATTTTCTTGTTGTTGTTGTTGTTGTTGGTAGGTTTTGTTTTGTTTTGTTTTTTTTTTTTTTTGGTTTTGTTTATTATGATGATGTTGATGATATGATTATTATATATAATAATGATTATCGAAAAATTAAAAAACGTTATTGTAATTATATATATCTATATATACATAAGAAAAAATGCAACATTATTTTTAAAAATGGCAGTGTAAAAAATTTTCTTCACAAATAATTAGCAAAAAACAAATTATTCTCAATTTGTAGATTATTTTTTTTTTTTTTTTTTAAGTTTTTACTTATTTTTTATAAATATTTTTCATTTTTCTTTTCTTTATTATTTTTTTTTAATTTTTTTTCTTCTGTATATACACAATGTGACAAAAAGCTGTAGCAAGAGTTTTTGTCATGCAAAAACTATTCTAGTATCTAAGCAAGAAAATATAGGATAATAATAGGTGTCATTACAATTTCTGTTGTTAGTTAATCAAAAACAATACAGAAAAACAATATAGCACGTATTTACAATATTTTTTTTTTGTATTTACTTATCTTTTTTGGTTTTGTGTTTTGATGATGTTTTGTTGTCGATGACCAAAAAAAAAATTCATCAATTAAAAAAAGGGAATATTTTAGTCATGATCATCTAAGGTTGGTTCCTTTTTTTTTTGTTTGTTTTTTTGATTTTTTTTTTTTTCGTTTTTTGTTATAGAGAAAATAATAGAGAGAGAGAAAAAAAAATGTAGAAAACAAATTTTATAGTCAAACAGAAAAATACCTTTAGTTTGAATAGTTGAAATAGGTCCGATTCAAATTGTTTCCATTGAGACAATGAAGCTATGGAGTTCTCACTCTGAAAAGAGATATACAAATTGGAGTATTTCTAGAGTTTTTATGCAAAGCAAATTTGTTGTATTGGGGAGAGTGGGGTGAATTGTCGCGCACCTGTTCTTTGATTGGCTATTACATGGTGTTTATATAAATTCCGACTATTCCATCATGGACACCTGATTTTTTATGTTATGAAAATATATTTTTGCACTATTTTCATTAGTTTAAATATTATTCAAGGTCAACGTACGTTTTAGCAAATTTATATTAAATAAATTACTGTGACCAAACGCCCCTACAACGATTTACTTTATCTATATCTTAAAATTAAGGTAATTTAATCGAAGATTTTGAAAATTGTTTTTAATATTTATTTATTTTTTTATTTTGAAGAAGGCGTATTATTTTGAAGAAGGCCTTTTAATTTACAATTTAGTCATAGTCTCAACTTGGATTGACACTTGGTTTAGAAGTTTTCAACTCATGCTGGGTGTTTCCATTAGTTGTGACTGGGAACAAATTGTAGGTAAATAATAAAGCCTTAAATATGTTCTGTTTTTATGGAAATGATGCCACTTTACTCGTAATACATTTTTCCTTTAAAGTAGGTAATTGTTGTTGATTCTTTAAGCAAATTTTTTTCGAATTCCCTTAACAATTTACTTAAAAAAATATTTTTTTTTAAAATAATGGTTCAGATCAGTCATTTTGATGGACTGTTGTCCATATATAGATACACAACTATATTGATAATAGTCACTCACAAAAAAAGAGTATTGAAAATATTAAAACATTTTATTGCTTCCTACAAATAATAGGAGTCATAATATGAGTTTTCATACAAATTTTAAAGTTTCAGTTAAAAAATAGAAAAATTTCGTTGGACTAATAAAACTTTGAAAAATGTTGTCCCCCCCCCAACTGATCCAAAATATCTTAAATAATACCACTGATCCTTTCAAAAATACACCAGGATAATTACATAGAATATTAAATGTATTGGTAATTGGTATAGTTATTAGAGATAAAATACGTAGAAATTTGCCTTTCTTAAGTGTTTCTCTACTTTAAAAATCACCAAATACAGATCATCCATGGAGTACTAATAAACAAATGAAAATTTATCTTGAATTAAATGCTCCTGCAGTCAATACACTCCCATCTACAACATTTCCCGGACAAGTTTCTATACGGAGAAAATGCTCCAAGAAAAATATTGTAGATTAAAGAACATTTCGGATTCCGCTGAGGAATTTTAGTGGCAATGGAAAAATTTAAGCGAAAAGATTTTATAACGGGGACATTTTGACAAACGTCAATAATGTTTTAGATCCTTTGGGATATTATATCATAACTAATCGTAATCATTCAGAAAGATTAAAAAAATTAAAGAGAAAAAGATATGCCAAAGATTAAGGTGGATTTTAGTTAAAATATTTTCATGATTTTAAATTTTATTCCCTAAATTAATGTTTTTGTAGATAATTCCTGGGATTTCAAACCAAACAATTAACTTACCTCTACTTTTAGACGTTGGTTCAATTTACATCTATCGCTACGAAGTTGATCTAAACGCTCAATATGATCTTGTGTTTTTACACCAGAAACTTCAAGTAAAGCTATTTGTGTATCCTTTTCTGATATAAGGGATTCTAGAATTTCTTGTCTGGAATTAGTTTTTTTTTCCTAATTAATATAAATTCTATGAACAATTTAATGTACTCACTTAGTTTCCGTTAATTCATGTAGTGTATCTTGCCGGTGCGATAGGAAGAACATTGTTTTCTGTATTATTGTATCCAACTTTAATTTAAACTCCTGACATGAACGACATCGAAGAAAATTTGCATTTTGGAGTGATAGAATTCGAGTTCCTAATTTATTTATCTATAAATTTATAGTGAAATATTTAACCCAAAAATTATATTAAGGGGAATGAACAGTTTCGTTGTCACCTTTTCAATCATTTCTTTATTTCTTTCTTCTAAACTGGAAAAATCCCCTTCACGTTCGGCAACAATGGCCACACTTTGTTTGAGGGCGTTTTCCAGTTCCAATATTCGTTTTTCTAAATTTTTCGTGCGATTTTCCATTTTTAAAATTTTATAATTCCGTCGGTTTAGGTGTCTTTCAACATTTTCAAATTGTTCAACTAAGTCACGATCAGTCGATTGTTGGCCTGATCCATGGCAGTACTTTGTAATGTTTTGAAATTTTTCACTTATCTTTTTGATATAGTTCTAGTCCAAACAAAATTTTTTTTTTTTTTTAATTTCATTTCATTTTTTTTTTGTTTTTTTTTTGCTTTTCATTTTTTCATTATTCTTTTAGAAGGCAAATTTAGGTTTTATATGACATGCAGTTAATTTGTATTAGTCAGATTATTTTGCACTTTTTTGTTTTTTTTTTTTTTAATTATAACTTCAAATTAGAAATACTTAATATAGGATACGTTCTTGGTCTTAAAAGAATTTTTTTTTTTTTAAATTTTTGTTTCGATTATTTTGTTTTTTATAAATTTTAAGCAGACTTTTAATAAGGTATTGCGTTTATTTATTAATATTTTTGTTAATTTAGAAAAAGCTCTTTAAAAATCCTGCCGGTCCAGCCTGTGGTAGCGTGAAATTTAAGAAATAAATGTGTCTGGTTAGTAATTCCAAAGCGTATTTGAATGATAAAAGCTGATTACATTTATTGTTAAGTTTAACAGTAAACATAACCTCAAAAAAAAAAAAACAAAATACTAAAAACTACCTCTTGTTGCTGCTGTTGTTGAGCTTGTGAGCGTAACTTAGCTTGAGCATTTTTAAGGGCCCTTCAAAAATAATCGTATATCATTATTTACGAAAAATAAAATGTAACCGAATAATTACTGTTGAAGATCCATTATTGATTTTTCCTTTGCGTTTTGTTCTTCCTGAGTCATTTGTACAACTTGAAGAAGTCGTTCTGTTTCCTGTGCAGATTTATTTGCTTCTTCCTTGGCTTGTTCGAATTGTTTTTGTACACTGCAAAAAAAAAAACCATCCCATAATTAAAAAAAACAATTGTTATTTTTGCTTTGAGATATTAAATCTTACGTCTCCAATTGGCGTTGGGTCTCTGTTAACTTTTTGTTGAGTTCACCAGCAGCAGCTGCAGTACCGCCAGCCTAGAATCAAGTGAACGATGAATTAGTGAATTGATATTTGATTTTAGGTAAGTTTTTGGTATAACAAAGAGAGATAAAGATTTTTAAAGGAACAGTATCCAGGTCTGTTCTATTGGTGAATGGATTAAAAAAAATGTAGAAAACAAATTATATCTGCATAGTTCAAATTAAAATACTCTCAAATACTTAACAGTGTCTGAAAAGTTATCTAGTACAGTGCTGATTTCGTAGAGATAAATTGCTTTAGTTAGGTTGGTGGTGCTTATTGCACCCAGCATAGACCACCTTTTTTGGGCCATAGCCATACTTCTGTTTAACATTTTATCTCAATTGACATGACAATCTCTGTTTGTGTGGAATAACCGCCATTCCTTTTAAACTAATGCCATTCTTGAGATAATTCCAACTATTTAGACTGTTTTTATGTGCTATCCAACCACCCGACCTCAGATTCACCTCAAATTGCCAGAGAAAAACATTTCATGTTTCACTCCCCAGTCGGTCTTGGACCTTCCGCTCCAAAGGCCTAAAAAGGTTTAACCAAGCCATTTGGTCGGTTGACAAATTGTTTAATCTATAAAGAGTGTAAACATACAAAATCTGGCATATCCCGATTTAGAAAAGGAGAAAATTAGGGAACAAAAAACATTCTGTGAAAAATACGATGCTTAAGAAAAATTGGTCTAATCTTTTATGCAATAAAATCCTACATTTCGACAATAGATTCAAAAGTGATGGGAGATGTTCTAATCAATCTTTAAGTGAGAACTATTTTGGGAGGGTAGTTTTGTTGGTTGACTATTGTTAAATCATAGTAATAATTAATATTTTTTTTCCCTTAAAATAAGGAATCAAGGATTTAAAAACTTTGCAAAATAACTTTACCTTTTGCAATGATTTCTCTAACTGATCCATTTGCTCTTTCCTCTTTTGGAGTTGACGATCAAATTCAACGAGTTTCTTTTCTTTTTCTTCAATATCTTTTCGTTTAGCTTCGATCGCTTTTCTGTAAAGATAGTCACTTTTAATTATGTCACCTTTAAAATCCTATGACAAACCTTTGCTCCTCAAACAATTTTCGTTCGCTATCAATAGCTTTAGCTTGTGCATCCAATTGCTTCTTGACATCTTCCATTTGTTTAAGTTGGGCCTCGATTTGTTTACGTTGTGCATCATCAATTGGTTTCGACACATTGTTTTGTTGAGCTGCCGCTTGAGCAGCTTGAAGTTTTTTATTGGCATCATTGAGATCGAGCTGCATTAATTTAAAATTATTTTGATTTTTTAATTATTTTTATTTATAAATGAAAAAAATGTAACTAAACTACAAGAAAAAAAAAAATTTTAAAAAAAATTTAATTTTAATATGAATTTATTTAATAAAATATAAATTTTACAAAACAATAGTAAAATTATAAATAAAAATCTGTAAAAAAGAAATAAATGTTAAATTTGAATTAAATATCTAAAAGTAAAATAACATCAAAATATAATTACCTGGCTCTTTTCCAATTCTTGTACCAGCATTTCCAGCTGAGCCTGGAATCGATCCTTTTCGACAATCGAAGCTTGGAGTTCTTTTCGTACTTTTTCAATTTCTTGGTTATTTTGCTGTGCATTCGCTTGCACTTGTGGTTGGTTTTGTTGTTGTTTCTGCAGTATTGCCATTTGCTGTAATTGTTGCTGTAATTGCTTCTCCATAACCTAAATTCAATAATTTGGAAGTTATTAACGGATTATGGAACTGATTTGTAATTATTTTGGTAACAAACCTGAACACGTTTATGCATTTCAGTGGCTGCCTTTTCAGCTTGATCGGCTCGATTTTTTTCTTGTTCCACGACTTTTCGCCATTGTTCAAGTTCGTTATCGCCACGTGCGCCAGTTTCTTGAAGACGTTGTTTGAGTGCTTGAATTTCAGCTTGCAATCGCTGCGATTCTTGTGGATTTGTGTTTGGTGACTTTTGCAATCTGTATTTGGTAAAAATTATATGATATAAGAAAATATATTGAGATAAGATGAATGAATGACTCCAAAATTCAAGTCAGTAACGAAAGATATTAGACTTTTTTTTTTATAGTATACTTGGAATCGATTGGTACACTATAAATTCTAATATTACACTTGTTTTACCTCCTGTTTTCTTCCCGCTGTCGCTGCAATTCCTGTTCGGTTGCATTGAGTTCTTGTTGGAAATTCATTAGCATATCCTGACTCTTCTCGAGTTGTTGTATCAATTGATCTCTACAATAAATAAATAAAACAAATAAATTGATCTTTTACCCAATAATTTATGCACGAAAATTATTCACCTTTCGACCGTTAACTGTTTTGATTCAGCTTCCAATTTCATAATATTCTTTTCAATTTGGCCCGAATGGGCATTTTGTTTTTCATACAATTTTGTTGAATGTTTGAGAGATTCTTTTTCTGCTTCAGAACGTTCAAGTCGTTCATGGACACGGCTGAGTTCAGCGGACATACGTTCGAATTCGATTCTAGTTGCTTCGTTAGCTTCTTGCTGTTTAGCGAGGTGTAACTGTGCCTTCTCAAGTTCCTTGGCGAGACGACCAGCCTCCAATTCGGTGGCGTCCCGTGTCTGAAATTGATTTTGTACGTGTTTTTCAAGAAAGTTGTATAAAAGTTGATTTACTTGTAGAGCCTTTTCAAGTCTATCACGAAGTCTATCAACTTCAGCTCTATCAGAGGGATTTATGACACCAGGACTAATTGCATTGGGATTCTGACGCATACGTTCTGCATCTTTTAGCAATTTCTCGTGCTTGTCGCGAACTTTTTCGCATTCAATGTGCGCACGTTCGAGTTCATTTCTTTGTTTTTCCTGAAAAAAATTTATTTATGATCAATCTGAAAATTAAAGTTAAACCTGTTACTTGGTTCGCGATAAGCTTAGCCACCTCGCTCTTCGACAATTCTAATTGCAATGTTACTTCATGGAGCCGTGTTTCGACAGTTTGTATTTCATTTTCACGTGTTTCGTATTTCTCTTTAAATTTCTCATAGCTCTCTTGTTCGTACTGAGATTTACCCTTCATGGTTTCTAGCTCCATTATCGTTTTATCTAAGCGATCCCTTAATCTCTCATTTTCTTCTTTCGTTCTTCTACTGTCTCTACTATATGTTTCTTGCTCCTGTAAGCGTCTTAATTCTGATTGGCTCTTTTCATATCTTTCACGCATTTTATCTAATTCTAGGCTGCATCGGGCAGCTTCTTCTTGTGCTGAGTCTAAGGCGGCATTGCTCTTCGCATGTGTATGAGAAGCTCTCTCTAATTCATACGATACCCGTTCGAATTCCGTTTGAAGCATTTCTTTTTCTCCTTGTGTACGACGAACATCTGTTTGGGTTTTTTCCAGGCGCTCTCTGGCAATTTCCAGATCTTCTCTCATTTTCTCTTCAATTTCTTTGGATCGTGTCAACTGCAAGGCGATTCTGTCACATGCCTCTTGCAATCTTGAACTTTCTTCTTGTAGTTTTCGCAAATCTTCTCGTGCCTTATTGGCCGATAGTGCAGATCGCTCTGATTCAACTTCCAATCTGTTTCGATCGGCTTCAGAAGTATCAGCTCTTGATTGTAGTCGATAAATTTCATTTTGTGCTCGATCATATTTCTCTAACATTTTTTCGAATTCCTTATTTGAGTTATCCTTTTCGTCGATTAGTTTCTGACTTGCATACAACGCTTTGTCCAGTTTTTCCTTAAGGATTTCTATTTCTGTGTATGCATCGTCTCTTTCAATCTAAATTGAAATAATATTATTATTTTTATATTTCAGTTACTTTATGAAGGTGTTATAGGTTACTTGTAATTTCTGATGAACCATATGGGCCTTCTCCCATCTATCTTTAATAACATCCAATTCTGTTTGAAGTTGCTCTTTGTCTCTGACTGCTTTCATTGCCATACTTTGACTAGCTTCATAGCGTTCCTTGAAGCTATCCAATTCATCAGATATTGTGTCTCTTTCTTTTTGAATACGCGTCAACGAATTCTATCGCATAGAGGTTAACGGTTAGCTAAAAACGTAAACTTTATAGAATAGATGTTAGAAATTTACTTGGGCCTTTTCAGCTTTATCCCTTAGCCTTTCCGAATCCATGCCAAGTGATTCGCGTTCCTTTTGAATTCGGGCAGCCTGTCCTAGTGCTTTGTCTAGTTGTGATTGTAAGTTTTCGAAGTCATACATTTGTTTCTCTTTTTCCAATTGTAGTCGTCTTAACTCAACACCTCCCTTATCTAGTCGTTCTTGTAGATGATCCACTTCTGTCTGTGCTTTATCAAGTGAATTTTGTAGTTTTTCTTGTTGCAGTTGTGATTTGCCCAAGGTAGCTTGAGTTCGTTCTAGTTCCTCGCGTGCTTTGTCCAAATCAGCCAGAGCCTATTTGTGAGATTGAAATTTGTTGTTAAAATGCTTCAAAATTTTTGGTTTTTGTAGATGATGGGATTTTGTAAAGCGGATGTCAATTAGAAGTAAAAAAAAATTCTGTTTTTTTTTTCTCTGCAATTTTTTTTATTTCCATCACCATTTCTTTAGAGATTGTTCGATTGTTCCAAATTTATTTATTTTTACCCCCAATTCAGCCAATTGTTCCAATTGCAATTATTTGTTAGTTTTTTGTTTTTTTAATTTTTTTCAAAAATAGAGCTTTTTTACGATACTATGTATGTATAATCAAGGGACACACTTATAAATGTAGGCACCATCTTGAGTACCGATAATTATCGCACATTTTAGGTTATTAATTCAAAAATAAATTTTCTAAACATAATGACAAAAGTGTGTGTGACTTTATGGTGATATGGGCTTAAGTATAGTACTAACATTTAAATGAATTACGCATGCATTCAATTAGAAATGGCGTAGAATAATATGGCGGAAAAGAGTTTGCACATGCGAAGAAAAAAGTTTATTGTAATTGTTCGTTTTCAGAAAGTTCTCGAGTGCCATGTATGTATGTATATAGTTTAACAACAACAAAAAATATGTGAGATAATTGCGAAAAAGAACGAAAAAATAGAAAGAAAATAAGTCACTACAGAAATAGATCAGAAAAAATGTAGGTGCAATTGAAAAGTCAACTATTCTTATTCTTCCGCTTTAAACTATTTTGTAGCAAAAATATATACACTGAAATAGACTTAGTATTATTAAAAATTTTCAAAATTGTCTCCACTAATACTAAGAAAGTTTAAATTTTTAATAACTTTTGAACTAGAATTTTTAAAACGGTAAAGCTTAACATTTTTCTTATTTTTTTTTAAAATATTTCAATTAGATTATTGAATCCAAAATTCTCACGAAACGGTACTCAAAATCAGTGAAACCATTAAAGTGATACCTCAAGAGATTTATAAATTATTAAAGTTATCTTCAAACTAAGTATTTCCTTTAATGAAAAGAAAAATCGGACTGTTAGTTATAAATAAAAAGAAAATTTAGTTTAGAAAGAAAATTCTAACGTTCATAAGATGAATAAAAAAATAAAAAAAAAAAAAAATAAGCAAGTCTACTACAAGTATACTTTGAGATCCCATTTTTAAAAAAAATGATGATTTTAAATTGTACAAATATTATTAATATAAACTTACTTTATCACGATCACTGTGAATTCTTTGAACACCACCTTGGGCCCGTTCGAGCTCCTGTCGCAAACTTTCCTGCTCACCCTGAGAATTTTCCAGTTTGGCCTTTAATCGATAGACCTCGCCTTGACTCTTTTCAAGTTTTTCTTGCAGTGCAGCGGCTTCATTGCGAGCTCGTTCAGCATCAGTCTGTAAAATATCATCGAAAATCATTACAGCGATTCTTAAACATTTCAAGCGCACTTACAGATGAAATGTAAAATTTATTGAAATATTAGCACTATAGTTATGTCTACAGTAGGCGTTACTTCTTTTTTAAGAGTAAAAGAAATTAATAAATAACTTTCAAAAAATGAACTCTTTTTTTTTTTGTTTTCAAAAGCCAAACTTGTGCATAGCATGTAATAGTTGAAGACAAAAAAAATGTAAATGTGAGTAAATTATTGTGTGAGAAACTAAAAGGAAAAAGTAATATCAAACTCGGAATCAAAACTTTGGAGCCTTTACTCACAAAATTTTGGCATGGCTCGTCCTAAAAATAGTATATTTTGAGCACTCTAAATTATTATGTATTCAAAATAAAAGTGTTTTGGGTTTTTTTTGTGTACTGTTAGCTTAGTACTCATTTTAATACCGATTCGATTACTTACTCGTGTTACTCGAAGTTCGGCCTCGGTTCGTCTAAGCTCAGCTGATGCCTTATCAGCTCGTTCCTGAGCACGATCAAGCTCTTGTGAGGTTGTCAATGTTGATCTGCCAAACGTTGTCTAAATAAAAACACAAATAAAATTTTAAGACATTCTAAATAGTAAATTTCAAATACTTCTTTGTATGCAGATACCTGTGATCGTTCCAAATCATGACGTAGCCGTTCATTTTCTAACTCAAGTCGCGCAATTCTTTGTTTTGACGCTTCCCAATCACCACTACTTCGACCTACCTCCGTTGTTGCTTTATCTAATTCCGCCTTTGATTTTCCCAATTCACTTTGTGAACATTCCAATTTTGATTCAAGTCGATCCTTTTCGGTGAGAACACGATCTAATCGAGAATTTAATTTTTCTACATCACTTTCAAGCGTATGAAGTTTCATTTTATATTCGGTAATTTCTCTTTCATGAAGATCCCGTTCTTCCTCTTTATCCTTTTCGGCGCGATCACGTTGATCACGTAGCTGTTGCATTTGTTTCTCTTTGTCGCCGATCGCTTCCTCTAAACTAGATAGAGCACCTTCAGAACTACAGTGATGTGCTTGCATAGCAGAGAGACGTGCTCTTGCCATATCAACTTGATTGTCTTTTTCCTTCAGTAGATCTTCCAAATTATCAATCTTAAAGTTAAAAAAGTTTTATATTGGGAATTATATTGGGAACTTAAAATGTGTGTAATTTCAAAAACATTTTGTTAGAGTTGTTAGTATATTGTAGATTCATAAAAAGGATATTGTTCTTAGAATTGCCAATGAAGTGCCCTTTTATATGTATCTATTCTTATTTAATGTATGTATTAATATCTTAGCGTTAAATAAGTACTTACGATAAGAAATAAATAAAAATAAAAATATCACTGAATAATAAACTGCGTTGACTGAAACACTTCAAATACCGTATAATTTTCAATTAACTTTGAGACTCATCACTGTCTTAACTAAAAAAATTTACTTCTCGAAGAAAATGTTCCATTTAAAGTCGTAAAAATAATTACGAAACTAACCGTAACCCGTAAATTTCTTGAATTTTAATTACAAATCTTATATACTTTCTTTATATCATCTTTGAATTTCAAATATATGTCACCGACTCAAGGAAGGAATTTTTGGCATGGGTAGTTGTTAAAAATTACGGATCGACAATAATTGTCAGTAATAGAAAATAAGTGAAGATTTAAAATAAACGCAGACAATGACGTATACGGTCGAATAAAAATCTCTGTTAAAAGAAATAGCCGAGGTAAAATGGCAAAACGGGTAAACAAACAGCTCTAACGATAGTTTGTCTAATTACCACCTTGTATTAATTAATGTCATGTCAAAAAATAATTTCAAAGTCCGTGACATTGTAACGTTAATGCACCTTCCAATGTCGCTGAAGTGGCAAATGTCATGTCAAAATTGTAATAGTGCATACATATATCTACGATAAATTACAAAATCGATCAAAATGCGCATGCAATATTTCGTTTGGGTTATCATAGAACCGACCATAGTTTAATAAGAAAAGTAAAAGTCTTGGTCCTATCAAATTTTTAAATGCAAACTGGAAATTAAAATGGAAAATATGAAATCTTGTTGTTATTGTATAATGCTTAAAAGTCGTCACCTAGTATCACAGTAATTGGACATAAGTGTCACCTGACAAAAAAAATCGAAAATAATAAGAAACAGAAGAAACTGAACTCACCTTTCGTTGCAGAACATTAATTTTCCTATCTTTAATATCCATATGATCCTTTAGTTCGGTCAGTTCATTCTGCATACGATTTCTATCCTGAACGGCACCTAAAGTATTTTGAGTTTTCTTTTCAATCAGACGATTTTTCTCTTCAAGTCTAGCTCTAAGCTCTTCCACATCGGCCTGAAGCATATTGTAATGTTCCTCTTTAGCGCACAGTGATTCCTTCAAAACAGCTATGTGTCGTTGATAGTCCTGTAATTAAATTCAAAAAAATTAAATCTTAGAATTATATTGTTTTTGCATTGCATAATAAATATTGAAATTACTTGATGCTGTTCTTCTAACGTTTTCATTTTAGCCGCCATGGCCATAATTTCCTGGTCCCGGCGTTGAATTTCGAGACGGAACTCATCAAGCTTTAAAACAAATTAGATTAAACAATTTTTTAGCTATAAAATAGAACAGACACATATGTAGGCCGTTAATAATTCACAATTTTTATAAATGCAGTTGAAATACTTAAAAATTATGTAGCAATATTATTCGTTTGATATATATATATATATAGTTTAATAATACAAAAATTAATAATATATAGAATATATAAATAGTACAATGACGCAAAAAAAAAATAAAAAAAAAGATAAAAATATAAAAACAAACACAGATATTTTTTTGTTTTTTTTGGAAATTATTTAAAAATTAAATTAAAACCAAAAATATTTAAAGGTGCAATTTGTTAAATTTGCGTGTGTTAACAAATGTTTTCTGGTTTTTTTTTTTTTTTTTTTTTTTAAACCTTCCTAAGCAACAAATTTCTCTTCGTTTACTCTTTTTTTAATTTTTACAAAAATATGCATATATTATATGAACATGCAAAAGGCTATTTCTTTTCTAATTCTATCTATAAAAAATAGTGAAATATCTTCTATGTATAGATAAATAGCTATTTTTTTGGTTAAAACAGAAATAAAATTATTCTACAAAATATATATTTATGCTCTATTGCTATATTATATTGGTGGTGGTTGGAGTGTATTACTCATTTTTGTCTATTTTTTTTTTTTCGGCATGCAATTGATTTGTTAAAGGGGGCGGGGGTAGGGTGGATTTCCATTTAATGGTCTGGTATACTATAATTTTTTGCTCGACTATACTTCTAAATACACACATCGACACATTCACAGAGTTGCATAATTTCTCTTTCAAAATTAAAAAATTTTTATTCTAAAAAAGAAAGAAAAAAAAATAAAGAACATTGAGCAAAAATAGTGCACTGGTAATTGATTGATTTTATTTACAAGAATAATAAAATATTAATAATAATTGACGTTAGTTAATTTTTTGATGAGAATGCATTTTCTTTTGTATATATATAATATGAATGGGGATGAAAGTGTTGTTTATTGCTGTTAATTAATTAAAAATTTTTATTATATATAAGTAGCTAGTGCTTGAAATTTAATAAATTTATTTATTTATTTTTTTTTTTTGTTTTGTTTTTTTTTTTGTAATTTTGGTGTTGTACAAACATTAAAATTGTTTGAAAAAATGTGTTTGAATTTAAGTTATTTTTCAGTCTTTGTATTCGTTACTAATCATTTTTTTTTTTTTAGTTACCAATCTACAGTTCACAACCTACAATAATAGACGTTCTAAAGTATATTTTATTTTATTTTTTTTTTCGTCTGTTTCAGAAAAAAATTATTTTACTACATCATGTCATTGCTATAGCTATTGTTACTGGTCCTTCGAGTCGGATTGATTTATAACCGAACTTTTAAAAACAAATAAACGTTCATTATAAATCATTTGTAGTCGAACTCGAGATAGCAAAAAACAAAACACATTCGATTGAAATAGCCTAAAAGTCTAAATTAAGCATAAAAAAAAAAATAAAAAAAAAAATAAGAAAAATTTCTCAAGGAATTCTCCACCAATTTCTCATTATCTCAATGGTATTTTCACAAACAATGTATTTTCTTAGAGGAAACTTATTTACTTCTTTTTATCCGACATGAAAGAGAAATATAAACGTTAGATCAAATTTAAAGAAGGGGCATCAAGTTCTTATAAAGGATGTTTAATTTAAAAACATAATAGTTACATAGATCATGAGATAGACAAAGCCGCAATAACTTTACAAATCCGCCTCTCTGGCTATGCGAAATCCTAACACCTAGATAGATAGGTAGATCAGTTTTTCTGTGTGGAGTGGCGAAAAAACAAATGAAAAATCCGAAAAAATACTAGAATCTGGTAATACAAACCTTAGTTAGAACTTCGATTTTTTTAAATTCGTATTTTTAAAAATATTTCTAACTGCGACTCGTAGCATGGATGAATCAATCGGTATAGGTAATTAAATATTAGTGCCCATTATTTTAATAAGGACACGATCTACATATAATTCATTAAGGACCAATACATCAAATCATCAATTTATTAGATTCACAACCAATTATTATGGATATCTTTGTTCGTTAAATGTCGTAAAAAATAGACGATTCGAGATATTGGTCCTTATTAACCGCTTCGGTGAAGAATTTTGAAATAAAATTTAAAATATAACAAAATAGAGGACCAAATTAGCCTTAAACAGAAATTAACTAAAGTAACTATTTGCGTACTTAGGGCCATAATTTTCGCATATCTCTTTGAGTCGTTCTGTACACAATTGTGTACATTACTATTAATTATTACCTCTTATTCTATGAGATTATCTTTTTCATTTTTAGTATAGATGTACACAAATGTGTACATTATCCCAGAGGATAGTTGAATTGACGGATTGGCAGGATAGTTGAATTGACGGATTGGCAGGAAAGTTACAAAAAATTGTTATTTTGGCTATTTTAACACATAAAAACAAAATAAATAACGACTCAAAGGAATAACTTATCGGTAGATGGTTCTAATCTATGATTAATTAGTAAGAGCTTTTCACGATAGTATATCCGCTAAACTTTTAAATTATCGTAATTTAATTCAAATTGTGGATAAACTATTTTTTATAGGAGGAAGCTTACAATTTTGGTAGGTGGCACCCAAACCATCCGCTTTCAGGTCAAACACAAGGCTGACAATTAATTAATCCAAAGAAAACAATTAACCCTAGACAAAATAATTTAATTTTTTTTTTTATTATTTAATTAAATCCAACTTAGAATCTAGATGTACCTAGATCTATATAACTAGGTACATTATAGACGGTGGTGAATCTAATACCTCCCTTTTAGATATGAGAATACATTAGATTACTTTCTGGATTTACTAATATCAAAATCACCCCCATTTTCCTGTCTTTATTTTTATATAAGAACCACTAAGAGAACATATTAAGTTTTTTTGACCAGTAACAATTGCGTGATTTATTTTGAAAAGTAATTGAGTTTAGTGAACAATGAACTTTTATATATAAATTATTTGTTCTGAGTAACCATATTTAATGTCGCACAATATTGCGGTGCCCATTATTACTAATCGAAATTCTTATCTTCTACAATATATATAAAAAATAAAAATAAAAAGAAACTGTACGTTTGTATAGGCCGTAATTGAAAAGTTCATTTTTCTTTTACATTTTGGCAAAATAATTTCTAGGAAAAGTCTATCAATATAATTTGATTCATGCGATGACATAGTTTTACTTGTTGGTAATTGATTTTTAATTATATTATTTCACTTAGAAATTAATTATAAAAATTACAATTTTTTTGTTATCCACAACACCAGAATTTCTATCTATTTACAATTAATTAGGTATTCGCGATTTATGTTTCTTATTCGTTTTTGTTTTTGTGTTTTTTTTTTTTTTAATTTTTTGTTTTGTTTTAGGTTGTTGAAAATTTGAAAATCTTTGAATTTTCTTTTTCGATTTTAGGCATTTTTTCGTTTTGTCTTTCTTTTCTCTATTTTTGTTTTGTTTTGTTTTTTTTTTTAAGAATCAATCGATAGGGTGTCTACATCAAATTTAAAACTTACTTGTCTCTTATTTTCGCCCTGTTTAGTATAATCTAAATCTAGTTTCGATAGTGGTGGAACTTGATAGTAATGATGATCAAAATGTTGATTTGAATATCCACTATATGGATGATGATAGGTAGCTGAAGATGTATTATGTGGAAGCCAATTCGATGATTGGGACAATGCAGGATTGGATGTATGATGCAATGGTGGTACATTGCGTGATTGTGATAATATACTGTGTGGTTGTGTTAGTGAATTTGTAGGATTCATGTATGTTCTACTGTATGCGCTTGGTTTTGTATAATAAAAATGTGATAATGGTCGATGATAGGATGAGTAATTTGTATCATAATATTTGGAAGTACTGTAATTTGGCTGGGAGTATATATTTGGATGTGAAGAAAAATTTGTTGTTATCGGTAAATTTAAAGTGTTTTCTCTTCGAAACATGTCGCCACAACTTAGTCCTGATGGATAATTTGTTAATCCTCCATGTGATAATCGACGATCGGCTAATATTTGCGATGATCGTGTTATTGATTTTGATGTTTCGTTTATCAAATTTGATAAATGTGTGTTTTCAGATGCATTTTGTAATAAATTCAAATAATCAGTCATTGAAGCTGATGGAAGACCACCGATACTAAATCGTCGTCTGGGCAATGGTGATGTTTGGCCCAGATTTGCTGTCGTATCGTACATGAACGGAGCTCCAAAATAATTTGGTTGGCCGAATAAACTTTGACCGATTAATTCATTCTGTGGACTTCCCATGTTGTAATCATACATCTGAAATGTTCGATTAAAAAACATACGTAGTTTGAATGTTATTCGATCAAATTTAATACTATATAGTACATTTTTGATATAAAAATTTTTGACATTTAATTTGACGAAACAAATCAGCAAATTGGTGATTTTCTACAAATATATAGTGGAGCATTAAAGAACAATATTTGTTTGCTATTATAATGAAAATATCGGTGAGTAAAAAAGGAAATAAAATATTTTTATATAATTCTATAAGCGCCCGAGTTCCAATTTAATTAAATTACTTTCAAAATACTACGATATTTAGAATTAGAATTTAGAAATGGTAGCGTTTCGTGTTTTTTTTTTTTTTTTTAATTTTCCAAACAGATTTACTTAAAACTAAAATGAAAAGGAAAATAATTGAAATTAAAGACAAAAAAACTGTCTGAAAACAATTTGTTTTTTACAATAATTCAGTTAACAACTTAGAGATATTATTCTTATACTAACCAAAGCAATAGTAAATCACATTTAGTGCCAGGATCAATTAGAAAACATGAGCAATATCAGTACTTTTTCAATTTTAAGTCTAACAAATGTCCATAAATTAGTAATTCATTATGAGAACTTAACGACGGTAATTTTCATCGTGTAGGTGGTATACAAGGACACCAAATTATATAATAAAATTCTTGGCTCTTGAAGGTCTGAAGTGTAACAGATTTCAGTTATGACGTACAATCAATTAAAATTGGGTCTGTACTTGCAAGAAGAACATCATTCTTAAAATTATGATGGCAAGATTTGAAGACATAAGTCTCAAGCGTTTTTATAAATTCAAAATTTGATCAAAATCTTATACCAAATTGCTAAATTTGCTCTCGAATTGAATACACCACTTTTTATATCATGTACTATATAAATATGACATTTTCCGATTTTCCTCGACACTTACGGACTTTTAGGCCCCGCTTTTTTATATTTTGCTTTAAATTTTTTTTTTTTTTTTTACACTTTTTCGTCTGAAAGAAATTTTGTACTCAATTTTTATATTCTGTTTTTTGTGTGAAAAAACCAACAACATTTAGTAGTTCACGTTTACAAAGCTTCAAAGTTGTGCTTTGAAATTTTTTTTTTTATTTATTATTTTTTTTTTATTTTTTATTTTTTTTTTTTTTTTTGATAGCGAGAAGAAGGAAATAAAGGGCATAATGTGTGTGTATTGTTGTGAGTAATGTGTGAGTGTGCAAATACAAAGAAGAAGAAATCAACAAAAAAACGAAATCAAAAGAATAATAATTAAATCAGGGCTGTGTAGTTTTGTACCACAAACATAAAGGATTTACATCAAAAAACGTATTTATTTTTTGTAATTAAACAGTTTGGAATAAATTACTATGTACAACAATATTGCAACAAAAAGTGCATATATGCCAATTATTTTCTTTGAAATCAATTTTTTTAATTTTTTTTTAAAAAGCCAATTTTTGTGGAGCCATTAATGCCGATAAGTTTCGTCAAAAATCTTTTCGTAAAATAATTTTGACGAAAGAATTATATACTATTTATAATATAAATTACAACAAAAAACCAATTTAAAAATTCAATATTCTTTTTTTAATAAAATGTGTGGTACAAAAGTATTTTTGTGTTTTTTTTTTTTTGAATAAATGGTGCCCTAAATTAATAGAAGATAAATAGATGTGATAAAAAAAAAATTAAAAAGATAAATTAATAGCCAAATAAAACAGAAATTTATAATAGAAGAAGTTGAGGGTAGGTCATAGTTTTGTTAATTCAAACCAAAAACGTGCCAATTTTGATATTGCGTTAATTAATAATTCTTTCGCCAAACAAAGTACTTACTATAAAAAACTTACTGTTAAAAAATTTATAAAGTTTTATTAAAGAATGTAGCAAAAATATATTTAAAAAAAAAAAAAATTAACTGACGGCAAAAAAAATAAATTAAACTGCTTTTGGTATTGTTTAACGCAATACAAAAATATCTACTTACATATATGTAACAACAGCAACAACCAAAAAAATTAAAAACGAAAACAAAAAAATTAACATTTTTTTTTCCACAACACAAAATTGGAACATTTCTAAATGCACTAAGTTTCATCTAAATGAAAATTTATATAAAATAAATCTAAATTATTATAAATTATGTCTAAATTAAATTCTATGTCAAGCAATAAGAAGTTAAATCGTTGGGGGAATTTACTTTTTAATCAGATTTATTGTATTACGATGGGGGTTGTATGATAATAACACTTTTGTATAGTGATAATTCATGCGGTGGCTTTTCCAAGTTTTCCAATGTTCATATCAAAAATATTATATTGTACACTCTTCCTATAATCTCTGCCGTAACGCAATTAAATTGTAGAATAAAATTAGAATTTTAACAATGCTCATGTTGAAAAATAACAAAATTTAAATTTCATGTTCACAAAAACTACCTAACTATAAAAACTATTTTAATGAAGTTAAGTTATTTTTTAATTAAAAACTGGCTGCCATCTTGGTTCTGCAGAAACATCCAATATCTGATGTTTCACACGCATAGTTATAAATTAATTAATTAAATTTTAAATACAAAAATTATAGTGTTTAATCTCTGTTATGCATTTTGTTCTATACTCGGATATTCCACATATTTTAAGCAAAGCGAACTAAATAGTTTGATATACGCAGAAAGAGAGAGAGAGAGAGAATAATGCATTTGTACAATTACATCAAAGGCAATAGACAAAATTAACACAGAAATTAACTTAAAAAAATAAAGTAGGTAATTATGTACAATATTTTCCCAAAATCCTTCTATTATATTTCGTTCCACTATATAACGGGGTGGAAGAATTTTTGGTCATTTTCTTTATATAAGAATGATATTTGATTAAATATTAAATTCGAGTGGTCAAAATTTTGATGGATTTACTTATTTATTAAATTTTCAAAACAGTTATATATCTAAATATATGTACATTCTGTCCTCAAAGAATGCACAATTAAATTTGATGTATTTATGTGCATACCCTAATTAAATAATAAAAATAAAAACTATTTACAATTCAAGTTACAATTCTTTAGAAAACCTGAAACACAGAAAAACTATGAATTTTATGGCTGCATAATTATTGAATTGTCCCAGCGCGACAATTATGGCAACATCAATAAAATTGTAGATAGAAAAATTAAAAAAAAAAATTTCTATCTCTTTTTTTGTTTGTGTAAGTACAAATTCGCTTATACAAATCTAAAATCGCCTTTTTTATTAAACATTTATAGCCAGAATACACTTTTCGCTGTTCCATATAATCGACAATTTCGCCAAAAAAAAATTATTTTCTCATTCCCAATCCCATAATTATGTACTCTGCTGAGAAAACGATTATTGGTTGACATACAAATGAATTACTTTTCTTTTTGTTTGTTTGCATAAGAAGTCACCATTTGTTTTTCTAACATTCACGAAAATACGTTTGACACAAGATCGCAAACTTGGGTTGTTTTGTTAAATTATTATTAATTTTGAAATTAACATTTCATTGAGAAATTGCGGCTAAAAGCTTTGAGTGAGTTTGTTTTATAAAACCAGATTTGAAATACTTCGTTTTGTAAAAATCCCTATTTCATTAATGTTTTTTTAAGTCCTATACAAAAAAAGAAGTTATGACAAAAAAAAAGTCAATTTGATATTCTACATTGTGATTTCGCCTATTTATGGTACATATTTGAATTAAAACTTCTCAGCACCTTTAAATTGTATTTGTTTTTAATTTTAGTTTGATTTATAATTATTTTATAGAAACATTGACATTAAACTGTTATGAAAGCTGTAAACGATTTTTTATGAGCTTTTATAATTTGAATTCAAACTAAAACTAAATCAAAAATCAATAAAACCAACTTAAAGATTTTAAAATAGAGATTCAAAGCACAATATCACACTTATTATTTAATATATTTACAAAACTCATTCACCTGAATCACAATTCGAATAGAATTTCGTTCAAACTTCACACTATTTTGCGACTGGGTATAGTAAAAAGTTCCTCTACAAACTTGTTCTACGATACGTAGAAAAATTCATACTGATATTTATACGTGGGTGCCAAACAATAAGCACCTCCTTAGAATATTACGGTACTCTGAATATATGTATGATTGGATTGAATTCATTTGCATATAACAACATATGTGCAATAAAATGAATTTTCATATAACATGAAAACATGGAAAATTGTAGCTTATATTGGTTAAGAATATTTTTATTTCGATTAATTTATTTATGCATGAGGTGATTTTGATAGAAAATTGTTGCTTCTTATATATTATTTATTATTTATTATTTATTATTTATTATTTA
>JANSTT010006891.1:6495-77963 GCA_026745375.1 Platyura marginata
TTGCCGATCACGGCTAACCATCTCAAAAACTTTTTTTTTAATCCCCCTCCCTTCTCCTACCCTTCTTCCGTTTTTTTTTTTTTTTTTTGTTTTTTTTTTTTCCTGTTACATGGAAGTCATATTAAAAGGGATGGTTACTTGATACCCACCAATTTTTGCTCGTAAAAAAGTAACTCTAATAGGATTTTTTTTTTCTTTTTTTTTCATTTTTTTTTTCTTTAAAGCTCTGGATACTTCTTCCGTCTTATAATATATTTAGCAAAGCATCTGTACAACGTTACCAATTGCTTTGGTGGTGGCTCTACCAAAAACTTCTATAAAATATATATGTAGCCCTATAAATATATATATATATGTATGTGTATGTGTATGTCTATGTGTGTGTGTATAATGTACCAAACAGTTGTATAGAGGCGAAAGGTACCTTTTTCATAACCCAAAAACTCAGAAATGAACGAGGATTAATTTATGGCATTAAATTTCCTTCAACAGCATATTATCATGTACGCAATAAATATGGTTTGCCGGAAGACTCAACAAAGAAAATGGACGTGGAAAAGCTCAGATGGATAACGAAAACTCTAATAGATTTTATTGCACGAAGTTATATCATTAGGCATTATTATGTATACACAGGGCCATATACACACAATTAACTTTAAGGTTGGAAGATTAATAAAACGATTAGATATCTGAGTCTTGAGTGATATAAATCAGGTCAGACATTAGGGTAGGAGTGTTTTAATTAAATTGATTTTCTTTCTCTATTATATAAAGAGTACGCATAGCTATTTAAGATGGTATTTCTTATATTTAGACGATATGGAATGTTTTCTCATAATTATTGGTTTATAAAAAAAAATTATTTAATTTATTGAAGTTGGGTGTTGCTTGAAATGCGGTTTTTGAGATAGAAAAATACTTCGATCTGAAAATTAATTATGACATTATGGAACGGTTTTTTTTACCAAATCTGGATATCCACCATAATATTGATACTCGTATTGATGTGAATCAACAATTTTTCCGATTTATTATTTGGAAATTAAAGAAATCCAAGACGATTTAATTATTCTCAAATGTTTATCATCAATTTTAGTGTAGATATTTCTAGCTAAAAAATAATTATGTAGTTTGACAGGAGTAAGTTGCTAATGTCACAAAAACGAAACCAGAAAAATGTCCTTGGATTCACGAAAATATTGGCTAATAATTCGAACCACAATTAGTTGTAATGTCGTTTTCTTGAATTGACAACTTTGACGGTTCATCAGGGTTATTAAAGTAACAGATGATCGATAAAATACATAATTTGTTACTGGTAATAAATGTTATTGTTACAAGTTACATTTGTTACATATATTTTTTAACAAAATTTGTTTCTATTTTTTAACCCAATGGTTGTCGCCAATTCTCCAATTCTGAAATATTTCGGAATATATGTCTTCTGGTTATTTCATGTATCTGTCAAACTGAATTGAACCGGAATCATATTAATTTGCTACATTTGTTACATTTGTTTCAATTATTACCAGTTTGTTACAATTTTGGTAACAAATGTCAAAAATTCAAAAAAAGTGTCACTTTAATAACCCCGCTGATCTTCAATCACAGTATCAACCCCCATCTCTCTGCAATCAGAATGATGTCAAATTGTTTTGTGGACCTCACCGAATCATTATTCATAATGTCATTTTTCAGTATATGCATTCCCATTTAAAGCTTTGCCAAAACGTCACGAGGCAGATAAAAAGCCTGAAACGTCATTCATTTTTCAAATGAAAATAATTTTTTTAACCGTATAAGTAGCAAGCAAGGAAGAGGCAAGTCACGGTTATTTGTCGACCATTATTATATCATTTTAAAAACGCTATTTCGTTGTGTAGATGTGTAGGTCATTAAATTTCTAAATTCTGTCAATACAAAATTGGCTCCAAGCGTTCGGTATAATATTCAAAATAATATTCATGCAATATGGTCTAGAACCGCTGACGAATACGAAATAAAAAGAAAAAAAAATGAAAAATTTGCCACAACAGTACAGTAATATTTCAAAAAGAGATTAATATAATTCGCTATATCAACACATATCGTCCATAATATAGAACATTCATGTCTAACATCCTTTCAACAAATAATTTGCATAACAATTCAAAGTAATATGGTTGTTCGTAAGCCGCTATAGTAGCGTAAAACGTAATATTTTATATATCCGGATGAGGCCATGGAAAATTATTGTCTTTCCGTATGGACATAAATGCATGGAATGATGTTACAAAGTACATGTTTCCACCATAGTATTATGTATGCATATATATATATATATAATATTATAATATGGTACGATAACAATAATTTGACTGATTTAGGTTTAGTGGTATGCAAATGATGGGTTAATGATAATGAATTACCATCATATTATTATGATTCTGCATATGTAAAATAATTTGTGTTAATTATATGCAGCGACATTTATGGAATTGATTTATCAGAGAAATTGCCTTTTGTATGTAATTTTATGCTGAGTTTACTGCTATAGATATTATGGTTGATGTTTGTTTAATTTGTTCGATTATTCGCACACGAATAATGGTCTAACAAAAGTCTTATATATTTCAGAGAACAAAGTGTTCTCTATGTACTGTACATTATACATTATATTATATTTAACAGACTATAAGACAAATATGACTAGCAGACAAACAAAACACTACTACTTGATGTATATTGATGTACAATGGTAAACCCATCAAACCATCAAAACATTAATTATTCAGGTGAGATTCTGTCTTAATAATCATTTTGTTAATAGAAACATGTCTGTATACGAAGACTATATGATTATCTTGTTTCCATTTGAGCTGTCGAAAATCAGAAATCAAGAAATTGTATTGAAATCAGCAAAAGATTAATTAATAGACATAAGAAACCTTTACAATGATTTTATTTGTACTTTAAGAACTGTGTGGTGTGTATTTTTTACTTCTTCTTCTTCTTCTTCTTCTAATTGAGGTAAGTAGATCTTAAGCTTAATTACAAATTATAGCGAACAGAAATGACCTTATTTTTAATGACCATCTTTATAAATTGGAATAAATGATGGCATCACCATTTACAATGGTTGCGAGGTATCAAGAAAAGCCGAAGAAATGTGTTAGATAATATAGATCTTAATGGTCAATATTTTGCAGGAATACGATACCATAGGATCTAAGGACGAACTAACAATTAATAACGCTAGCTTATAGTGCCGCAAGCAAAACGGTCCAAGTCTTCTAAGAAAATTTACTGAAACCAGCAGGGAGGAAGGAATTAAATTTTGGGAAAAAAAACCCATTTCGGTTCTAACTTCTACATAGCCTTAGAACTGTTCTGGCATAGCTCCAAGACTTTATAATTTGTCGTTGATGGGCAAGTAGCAATTAAATTTATTTCAAACTTTACCAACGATACTCTGAATAGCTTTTCTTAATAAATTTATTGAACTATTTTATCAGTGGCGAAGCGTGAATAATATCAGGCGGTACTATATTAGCTCCGATTTTCACTAAGATGACTGAGATTTCTTTTTTAGAGTAAAATCAACTAACAATGAAAACTGCCTAAGACGGAAACTGTAAAAGACGAAAACCTGTCTAAGGCGGAAATATTTCCGGTTCCTTGAGGTTCCGCCTTAGGCAGTTCTCACTGTATTATTTGTTAATGTCTTATTATTTGCTTATTAGACGCTTCGCCACTGTATTTGTTTATCAATTTAATTTATGTATCTGCTTTATGGCCAGAGGATAACTTCAACCCCCACTCCCCTTTTATGTTTAGTTTTGTTTGTTGCTCATAAAAATACAGATGCTCTTCACATTAGCGATACTATGTATCAACTAAAAAATATAGTCTAAATTCGGGCTCCGTAAGTAATCCATACTTGAATAACTTTTCTCTCTAAAATTAAATACAACGGAAAAATTTGTTAATCTAGAATGGTTGTGGCTAACTCTCCATAACTCTTTTCTTTAGTTTAGACAGCTGTCACTTATTGATTTTAATATTTCCTTCTTTTTTCTTTTTTTTTGGACGCCATTTTAAAAACATTTTCATTCATTATATTTATAATAAAAACGCTGACTAAATATTTGTAGTTGAAAGAAATTTTAAATTGGAAATATTTGCTGAAACTAATTTTTATGCTAAATGATTTTGTGTACATTCACTATTTACCAAAGTAACTCTCAACTAAAGCATATAATTTAAAATTCCTTCTTTGAGTTACTTAATCGAGTCGAAGAAATTTTTCCGTCCCTATTATACGAGTATCTAGCCCTATATACATATATATGGAATGTATGGGGTATTATAAAGTTTTCCCAAACTAAAGAAAAGATTTGCCAATATTGACGAGAGACTATCTGTTTGAATCAAATCACTCAAGTAATAAAAGTGGATATATGAACGCTTTACATACTCAACCTAACGGACTTATGTTGGATATTTGGTAAAGCTTAGTAATATGAACGGGAATATCCCCTCCATAATAAATGCTTATTTGACTGAACAAATAGATTATTATGAAAATTCTGTTCTCATCAAGATTATCTATTTGGTTAATTTATTTTGTTTGCATATTTTTTTTGTGCGTAATTTTTTGTTTTTTTTTTTTGTTTTATTTATGCATCATTTTTTTTTATTAAATGCTAGAGGGAGCCATTTATAATAATGATTGTGTATTTGCTAGAAATATACGACACAATATTTTGAAAAACACAGTTAAGAAATTTTGAACATGAAATGTGATCAAGAAAAATCCCATTTAATTTGACTCTTTAAAAAATCTGAATATTAGACAAAAAATTTATTGCATATTTTTTAAATTTGAATTTTTTAAGGTTTAAGGGTTAATAATTATATTAAAATGTATAATGTTAAAAAATATTACAAGTAGCTATCCTACAACACGGTTTCTTGCAACACAGTTTCCTACAATACGGTTTCCTACAACACAGTTTCCTACAACACGGTTTTCTGCAATACAGTTTCCTACAATACGGTTTCCTACAAGACGTTTTCCTATAACACAGATTCCTACAACACGGTTTCCTGCAACACAGTTTCCTGCAACACGGTTTCCTACAAGACGTTTTCCTATAACACAGTTTCCTACAACACAGTTTCCTGCAACACAGTTTCCTACAACACGGTTTCGTGCAACACAGTTTCCTACAAGACGTTTTCCTACAACACAGTTTCCTACAACACGGTTTTCTGCAATACAGTTTCCTACAACACGATTTCCTACAACACGGTTTAAATTTATCACAATAAGATAATTAAAAAGATCGCCGTATAACACGATAGTTCCACAATAGTCTCATACAACATGGAATTAAGGTGGTACCTATCTATACCGTGTTATAGAAGGCATACCTGTACTAAAGATTGAAAAACACATTTCGTGATATCGCGAGCCTATCCAAACTTTGCCATTTTCATATATCTGATGATATTTAGATCATATTTATTTAGAGCATATTTAGATCAAATATTATGCCACAAATTGGAAGGTGAGAATAACGGGTGCCATGACACACATTAGAATTTGCTTGAGCCAAAGATCAAGAAATCTACATTCTTCAAAAATGCTCCTAATTTAAATATATTTTCATATTTATCATCCCTAAATGATTGAGAACATCTAGAATTGGTTCGAACTTAGTTTTTCTGTTACTGTCCACTGAAAATATTGAAAAATCAAATAAATTTGATTTTTTTCTGTTCGTTAAGATAAAAAATGAGAAAAAAAAAATTGGCTATAACAAAGAATTTTTATTCGAAATTGAATGTTTAAAGTGCAATTCATTACGAATGTCTTTTAATTGTATGTAAATAGGGTGCATCGACATTTAAAATTTCCTAATTTAACAATTTTTGAGAGAAAAATTATTTTTTTGCTAAGAAAAATGTCGCAAAAAATTTTCAATCCAATATTCATAACGTGCCAAACAGTTTTCTAACTAATAATTTCAGATATTTTTATAATAATCCTGATAACGGTCTGAGTTATAGACAAAATTATGGATCAATAAGTACAATTGTGGCAATAGCAATTTAAAATGGACATCGAATCAAATACAAATATTGACACATTTCTATTAACTAAACGCATGACATGAGAAATATTTCCATTCTTGCAAACATTTTCGAATTAAATTTTTCTCCAGAAAACGTCGATGCACTCTAAAAAATGCAGTTAACTCGTGTCAACTATATCTATGTGTATATAAAGAATAACTAAGAGAATTACCATTCCAAGTTTTCCTCTAATAGAACGGTAACGAATTAATTAAATTTTCATAGCAGTTCTCATCTGATGTAAAACAAAAAAAAAACAAAAAAAAAAAAAACATAAAACATTCCAAATGGTAATTCTTTTAAATATAATTCTGTCAAGAAAAAAGAACATAAACAAAACTATAATTAATTTACAGATTATATATATTTTTTATTCCAGGTAAAATTATTAAAATTTATGTGCATCAAATCTAGAAAATAAACCAATTATCTCTAACTATATTCTCGTTTACATAATTGGTTGTTCAATGAACTATCTTCTATATGTCCGTGAGGGTAATGACTTCCAAAAAAAAAAAAAAAAAAAACTAAAAAAAATTAATAAATTAACTATAGCACCAACATAAGAAAGTGAAAGTATAAAATAAACAACAAAAAAATATCCCCAAAAGATATTGTTTGGAATTTTTTGAACATTTGTTACTATAAATGATCTCATCCATATAGAAAACTATCTGCGCGCCTCAAGACTAATTAGAATAATTATCTATATCTGATCTCTCTGTATGATAACTTAATTAAGAATTTTATAATGAATGAAAAAAAAAAAAAAACTGAATATAAAAAAAAAATTATCTACTCACAAAAAAAAAAAATATTTTAACTTTAAAAAAAAAAAAAAAAAAATTTGAAAAAAAGTGATCATCTAGAAATTATTATTCGTGCACCACAAGAATTAAATCTAATCCAAAAAAAATCGTGGCGCCTTTACCACCTCGTTATATCTACCAATATATGTAAACGATCTTCGGACTATAAATGCATTTCAAACAACAACAACAATAACAAAAAAAAAAGATCTAATTAAAAACGTGCGGGTCATAATAATAATAATACTCACCACAGTACACACTCATCGTTACATAATAAATATAGAGAAAAATCGATCTCCGGTTAAAAACGGTGTAACCCAATACCGATCGACAAAGTGTTGTACAATGTACATACAACACACGTACCTGATTAAATAGTTGTGTTGCGGTGTTAAGTCATCTCTGGGCACTTTCAATAAAAATTTGCTATGCCCCAAAACTCTAATACGATATTTAAATGCAATTCATAGCACAAAAATGTCGTAAAATATACCAGCCAGGAAAATGATCGCATCAATGATTGTTTTATTGAGAAGAAGAAACAAAAACAATCTCCGTAACCGAAAAACAGATATATGTATGGTGATGACGATAATGATGATGATGATGATGATGATCGCGCGTTGATTGTGTATACAAAATTGGAAGGGATCTTGAACCTGATCAGTATAATAATGTGCCATAGTAATGTTTAAGCGGCATTTTATAGTTTCGAGTCGAACAAGTACGGTCTGTATGCTGATGCCAATTGTGACAAAACGCGCGCGCGTCTCTGGTTTGTTTTGTTTTGTTTTGTTTTTTTTTTATTGCTTCTTCTTCTTCGTTAACGATTATTATTGAAAGTCAATTATAGAGTTAAAGTGTTCCGTTGTGTGATTTAGGTGAATTTTTTTTTCTTCATCTGTTAACCGCGATCGTTCGGTGAAATGAAACTGCTTCAGTGCTAAGCAAAGAAAGTGGATTGTGAACCAGACGAGTCATTTATTGGAATAATCATTTTATTGACATATTAAATATGGTATGTGAATAATAAACAAGTTCATTATTATTATTATCATTATCGGATAAATGCGTATATATTGGATGAACATTTGTCACCAGTGATTTATGTATTTGGATTGCACAAGGATTACAAAATGGATTATATTCATAAGAAAAGTGAAATTTATTTGGATTATGCAAATCAGGATGTTTTTTTTACTTATTTTCTTTATGAGTCTTCCTTTTCTGATCTCTCTTTTTTTTTGTTTAATTTTCCTGTTCGATTAAAATTAAATTTAAAAATATTTTAATAATTTTATGCTAGGTCCACACCGCACATTGATACAAAATTGTGAAATTTAAATATTTTTTTTTTGTCGAGCACTTTAATTTTCTCTTTTGATTTTGAGAATTTTTCATGAATATTTTGATTGTCTGAGTTTGGAATATAAGTTTTTTAGTGTCTTTGCTAAAAATGATCCTAAACTTAAGTCTGAGTACATATTTAAATTTAAAAAATTATTCTTCGTGTTTTTCTTCTAAAATAATAAAAATTAATATCAAATTTTTGATTTGGTACAAATTTGGATCTAGGGCATTTAGTTCATTAAATTTGAGCTTAAAGCTCCAAGAAGAATCCTATTATGAAATAAAATATTTTTTGTGTTTTTTTTTTCTATGGAATTTAATTGATTTTTGATATCACAATAAAGGCGAAAGTCCTTCAACCTTCAATATACGTCTTCGGATCAAAAAATGGTAGAAAATTCAAATTTTACCACATACGGTCATAATCTATCTAGAAAGATTATAGAGTTTTTGTCTGTCTGTAAAGTGTGTTAACTGTTAACATTGATTCAGCCGATGGGAGAGTTTTATCAAGTGTTCCAAGCATATCTGAATTGTGTTGTAATAATTTTGATAATGAGATTGTTCGCCACCTATTTGTGACTAGTTTTTATAACTCAACACAAGAGTTTGCAATATAATTTGAACAAAAAAAAATTTGTGCACTCAGTACAAAATGCTTTTCAAAAATATTAGAGTGCATCGAAAACAAAAACTTTGAGAAATAGAAAAACACAAAAACGAAATTGAATCCCTCAGATTTTTGAGGGTTAAATCTTTATGGTTAAAATTTCGTTGTTCTGTTGTTAATGCACAAAGAGAAAAATCATTTGAATGAAAATCAAAAAAATTATCCCTCAGGCACGAATTCTTCGAATATGCAATGGAATGAGTCCTTCCATGAAGATTTGTTTTTGCTTTTTTTAAGAAAACGGACATAATGATTAAAGGAGAAAAAAAATGAAATAAAAAAATCACAATGACATTATTGATCTACCAAATGGGCCTTAATCTAGGAACTTGTTCAAGGAGCAAAGAATGAATGGATATGGAGCCAAAACACATTTTTGATGGTGGCCTATTTTATGTCCTTAAAATGCTCTTTAAAAAATTGATATTGAATTTTTTTGGCTGCTTTTTTTACCTACTTAGTAACATATTTTTAAGAAAAATTTGAAATGTATGGGGAATAAATCACCAAAAAAATTGAAATTTAAAAATTCCAACAAAAAAAAAGCTTTCATCAAGTAATTTGCCATTTCACAAGGGATCATAGGCTAAATCAGATTATTATACTCACATGGCAACTCCATTATTATTGATATATTTGTAACACAATTATTTCGTTCAAGGATGTCAGTGATATTAGAAAGTAACCTTCCAAAGAAACAACCCCAATCCCAACAAATAACCCAAAATAACTTTCATTGAGATTTTTTTTCAAGAGCGGGTATCGAACCAGCAGGGATCACTTGATCGTTCATACAAATAACTACCTAAATACTAGGTATTCCGATCTTAATAGATAAGAAATATAATCTTAAAAATTTTATAAAATCATAAATTGCATTATTTTTATTATTATTCCATTTCTATATGACCAGTTTTTCAACAAATATTTCATTATGGTTATTTGAAGGTATAGCGAGAATTCTTAGAGATTCAATTATGTTCTACAGAAATTGTACAATACCTACTGACATTCTGACAATCTACGTATGTATATACATTGTACATATATGTATCGTATGTATACATGTAAAGAAAATAACAGTATGTAAGGACATTCCATATATACAATTTTCCTGAGAAATGCGAAATGCGAAACTTTTTGAATGAACTTAAGGGGAATTAAAAATACAGATTGAATGTCTATACATATATGTATAGTTGAAGTAATTCTGTGCTATTTTATGCTATAGTATTTTAATAAATGCATCTTCAGTAAACATTGCGACAAATGAAATATTTATTTATGTAGGTACGAGTACCTACCTAGAGTTACATACCTCTCTGTATAAGTAATTAAATATACCAATTTACAAAGTCAAGTACATAAGTATATTATATATAAAAGTAGAAAGCAGTCAATTAAGAGACTGAGTCTGAATGAATTTTTATGAAAGATGAAAAATATTTCAAATTTGCTGGAGAGAAGAAATTGAACATTTAAATTTTGTTAATTGAAAGCAAAAAATTTGGCATTTTTATTGTATTCTCTTTTTTAGGTTTTTTATAAAGACTTTAAAAACGAAAGAGTAAAAAACTGCGATGGAACTGATAATAAATTATATAACTAATGCTGTTTTTATTCCCACACACCACTTTAGGTACATATTTCGTTTATGTACACATCCTCTTTCACCCTGTAACGATTGCTCAATTAACTTTTACACCCATTCGATTACTACGTAATTTATGAACATTAAAGGCGTAGGTTTATGGGCCGGGCACAACGTGAGGACTACTTAATAAAAAAAACCGCATTACTATGAGAAAAAAATCAAAAAAAATTGTGGAAACATTTTGACCGTTTTTTTTTAAAAAAAGTGGCATAATTTTTTATTTCTTATTTATTATAGATACTATTTTGACTTTTTATATTTTTATACCAAGTATTTTATATTTGCAGCATTTTTGTGAAATAAAATGTTTGCAAAAAGTTAACCCTTTAAGGTCTATACAATTTTAACATGATAGGGTTAATTAAAAAAAATTTTATTGAAATAAGTTTATTCGGGAAGACATTCTTTTTGTTTGAAACTGGATTATAATATTTTTAAAAATTAATCCTTTAAACATACCATTTGGACCTTAAAGGGTTAACGTTTTTTCAAAATAAAAAAATTACTAAAGCATTGAAAATTAAATTCAGACAAAGCTTTTTGAAAATTTTTGGTTAACCCTTTCGTGTTTAAAATGTATTGGGGCTTGAAGGGTTAACTTTTTCCAAAAATTTTATTTGGCAAAAAATGCTGGAAATATAAAATAATACCAAAATAGAAAGTTTCAAAATGAATTCTTTTATTTTAAGAAAGTTTTTGTTTTTTTTTTAAAATAGTCCCTACCGTTGATTTAGCCCCCGCTTCGCCACTGACAGACAGGATTATCCAAAAATCTAATCAAAAATCATCAACCTTTTGTAATAAGACAAATCTAAAATTAAATAACGTTTTTTTTCTAAGACATTTTAATAATAACTCGAGACTTCTCCTGTGTTTCCCTTTTATTAGAATAAACAATTTTTTGTGGATCGATTTTTTTAGTTGATCTTTCATTATCAAACTAATTTTTGGCATTTAAAAAAGGGGGGCTTTTTTTTTCTTTCAGTATATTGAATCCAGCTAGGTAATTATTCTGAAAATCACACTTCTCCCTTAAAAAAATCATCTATTTTTACGAATCGACTCATTTAGCTAAATGTTCCATTGAAAATGTATGGACCAAAATTACTCGAAAAATTCTATTTTTTTTTCCATTTTTAATTGGAATAACTAATGCAATTTACTTTACGCAACTCTTAAGGGACAAACAAAAAAATAAATGATCTTAATGACCATCATTTTTACAAAAACCATCCTTGGAATAAAAGCTAATAATTGGTCTCTCACATTCACACTACAAATGAGTAACACATAGCGGAACATTTATACAATTTTCGGTACACGGCCCATAGAGCATTCGCTTAATTGAATTCATTACTTCTAATAATAAGGCTAGGCTGCTGGATTTTGGCTATGCATACCTTCTTTATATATGTATATATGTACATATATTGTATGTATGTTTGTATGTATATTTAAAAAACTGTCTCATTACTATGAAAAATGAAACTATAACAATCAGCCAGGCTGCACAAACAGATGTAGAAAAAAATGAACATAATTATTAAAAATGCTCATTCGCGATATAATTAATGTGCTCTGCCTGTGAAATTTTTGTTGTTTTTTTGGAGTAAAATTTGAAAGCAGAGTTACGTAATGTTGGTTTTTATAACTCTTGAAAACCGTTGTTGTTTTGTTTTGTTTAAATGGGTCTAATTAATAATTAAAAAAAAAAAATTAAAAACAAAAATTTTTGTTCATCAAAACAAAACACTTTCCGTTGGTAAATCTTTATTTATTAATTTTTTTATTTTATTAATGAAGCCACATATATATAAATAATTTTTGTACAATTAATGTGCCGCAAATAATTGAAATTACAATGGAAAGTTGTTTATTAGTTTTTAATACTTTTTGGAGCTTTGTAGGTAGAGATGTAGAATTTGTTTTTTTTTTTTTTGGTATTTTGGGTGAACTCAATATATTTGTTATCTATACCGGACCGCCATTACATTAAATTAAATGTTAATTTCCGGGCAATTGCAATGGATATTTTCTAAAATTGACACGATCACGATCTATCATGAGAATTTATTAATATATGAAAACAGGGCCGGTTCTGCCATATGTACAAGGTGTGCACCACACACGGGCGACCTGTGGCTACAATAAGGGCGGTCAAAATCTATTCTATCGACTATATAAGATGAAGACTATGAAGACTTCTGTTTTTATATTCAACAGTAACGTAGCGTGGATTTTATTTTTGCCTATACTATGTACCTCTGATATTCCTACTATAACCCGCCAAACTCCTTTAATTGTTGAAATATTTTTAAAAAAACTATTATATTTTAAGGAAAATTTTATTTCCAATCTTTCTTGCCTTACAATTTTTTTTCGATTCTCTAACAAAATATTGAGAAAATCATCAAAATATGCAACTTAAAACTGGGTATTCTGGGTACGCCTAATTATCCATAGAATTTGAATTGAATTGATGATTTTTTCGATATTTTGTTAGAAAACCGAAAATAATTTATAAACCAAAAAAGATTAGAAATAAAAATTTTTTCAAAATATTGGAAAAAATAAAATCCACGCTACGTCACTGATATTAAGGCATAATTATATTTCACTGGCGACCACAAAATTTTAAGATAAACTGGCGCACGCGGGAGCCTTTCTTTTGTTATAAATAATAAAAAAATTATTTTTGTATTTAATTTACTGGAAATGGGGGCGGCCAATTAATATTTTCACACAGGCGGCCAAATTTCTAAAACCGGCCCTGTATGAAAACAATTTCACAATTTTATATTATTATACATTAGTCATAGGACCAAGAAATTGTCTAAGTATGTAGAAAAGAAATTTAATTTACTACTCACTTACTGTGTAAAAGGTTACACGTGGATAATGATTTCTTATAGCCGCATGAAGTCATGATCACAATTATCTGATTACTATCTGTTTCTAATCTTATAGAAAATTAGAGTTTTAATGTATGTTATTGAACTACTGAAGATTGTTTTGTCTTGTTAGGTGTTTAATGTACCTAATACAAGAAAAAACAATTATTTTATTTTATTTTTAACCTTAATTTAAAAATCATTTGATTATTAACAAAAATAACAATAATTATGGTTTGAAAAGAAAAGTAAATTCAATTTTTTTGTTTTACTTGCGTGATCATAAATATCTGTGTGAATCTCTCATTGTGTATAATTATCAGGCAAAGCTTTTTTTTTTTTTTGTTGCCTTATTAATATTTTCTCTCTATTTTCGAATATAAAATATTGTCAAAAAAAAAAAACTTTTTAAATAAAACGAAAATTATAATTAGGAATATTTTTAATCGACACGTATCTAAGTCGGTGATTTTACTAAATTAAAGAAAAAAAAAAAACTTTTGTCAATTCTTTGTCAAATAACAGTAATTTCTTTTATTTCTATCTGCTTTTTGGTGACATCTTCAATTTATTTGATTATCTTTAATAATAATCGGACGCTTATACAACGATTTGTCATCTCCATCGTGTTTCTTTATCGAAATTATTATTTTCACACAGCAATTACAAGTTTTTACGGTCATTTGATGGAAAATTTAATTTTCTCAAAGATGTTTACTTTATCCATATACTTTCATGAAAGAAAACCCGTTTTTTTTTTTTTTGCATAAAAAAATAAGAAACTGACTACTAAATGAAATAAATTTTTAATTGGATTCTTAAAAATTTTGGTTTTTTCTTTGTAAATAAATATTTTGAAAAATACTGGAAATAAAATTATTTTAATTCAATCGCATCATCATCAATGGGTGCTACAACCCGGATTCGGTTCTTGGCCTCCACCAAAATACGTTTTCACTGTCTTCTGTCTTCGGCCAACGCCATCAATCTATCTGAGTTTTTGGCCTGCTCTGGCTTCTGGGAACTCCTGGTCTCCTTTTGAGGACTTTTTATGTGTCGTATTGTTCTCATCCTTCTGGGTTACATGTCCTGCCCATCTGAGACGACCAATATTTATCTTTTTTTTTACAACATCACAGCCTCGTTGTAAAGTTCATGATTTTGTCGTCTTCCCAGATAGCACCTTGCGTTCAAGGACATACTGTTTTCCTTTTTGTTCATTGTTCACTTGTTCAGTACCCATATTTCGGATTCGTACCGGAACACAGAGAGGTCGAGTGTTTAGTACAATATAAGATAAGATGAGTATGCTCTCAATACTCTTTGTATTTCTCGAAATTGGCTTTAAAATTTTCATAAAGAGGATAAAAGTCTTGGTTCCTGAACCGATTTTCAATTTTCCTACTAAGCCATACAAATATTGTCATACTATACTGAAACCAGATTGATTTTCTCAACAAACAACAACAACAACAAGATTGTATTCACATTCTTTAATTTTGGATTTGGATATTAGCTGAAACGAAAACTGAAACCGAAAACTTTATACCTGATCAGAATTTTATTCTAATTCATCCCAGTCAACCGAACATATAACCGAAAATAACAACGGAACAGCAATTTGAAAGTACTTTTTGGTTTTTTTTATAGTTTCACTTTCAACGGATTAAATTCTATATATTTATAAAAATTTCGTTTTCGGTTTCAATTTCAGTTTCGGTTGAGATATCCATATATAAAAGTTAAGCTGTTTGCTATATGGTGAAAAACTCTGATTTCACCCATCACCTACCCATTCTCTCTCTATTTTAGCTTTATGTATCTAATTGGTAAATGTTGTTTTAAATTATTAGAACCACCGAATCGTTCAGTTAAAAAGTACCAATTAAATTAACACCAACTGTCTACGTCAGTCAAAAATTACTTATAAATAAAAATGAAAGTAAAAAATCTCGTTTTTATAAATATACAAAATATCAAACTAATTTTCGTGATTTGGTAATTTTTTTTTTTTTTCCTTTTAAATAAATAATTAAAATTTGTTAATTAATATGTAGTACAGAGTACACCCAATATATACGGCACGGTACGCCTACAATCTATAAATAATAATGTCCATAAGACATTAACCGCACAGTTCGTACAAAACCATACAATAAATTCGGCCAGACTATAAATTTAAATAACTGTGTAAGTAAATGGGTGTGTTACAATATTTTTTAGTAAACAATACGTACACGATGTAAAAGCTTTCTCCTCACATTACTTATTACACCTTACGGAATTAATTATGACATTGACAAATTGGTAAAAGCAAAAATTTTTTTTTTATTTTTTTTTTATTATTATTCTTCTTAATTTTTGAACAAACAAAAAATAAACCACACTTTATCAATTTAGCTCCTTTTGATAAAATACAAATATTTGCAGAGTTATTTGTTGGAAATAACAAAACATTTTGTAACATAATAAAAGTTTTCTTTCGAAATAACAAACAACAAAACATTTTTTGTGCAAAAATATTAATTTGTAGAAGTTTTTTTTTTTGTTGCATGATTAAAATGATTTTTTTACAATAGTTTTTTTTTTTGCAAATATTATACAGGTAGTCCTCGACTTACGACCGTTTACACTTACAACAACCTTTTAATTTTTAAATTTTTAATATATCCGAAAAAAGTCAGTACGTATTTTTTGGTTTTTCAAAAATTTAATTGTAAATGGTGCCTAAATGGAGACCTGAATTTATTTAAATAAATGAAAATTAACTAATAAATATTCCACTAGAAAACTAGACCATTAGTAATAATTTTTGAAGAAAAAAAATGAGAATTAAGTGCTCAAAATGGTCAATTACCTGAAGAGTTTACATTTTTTCGATTTAATGGTAGCTTTCGAGGTACCGTAGGGGGGGGGCGTCAAGCCCATATGTATGATTTATCAAATTCTTCGTTGATTTGACTTGATTTTGATAGGAGTGTGATTTTTTATGAATCACCTACACTCAATTGATCTGATGATCTCTTTTTTGTGGGAAAATGTAGCACTTGAAGTGTTCTATTTACGGAAACCTTACAAATGCTCGCTATTTTACCGCCATTTAAGCAATGCTATTTTTATGCTGAGATAATGCCAACCACCCGGCCTCAGATTCAAATTAACATACCTGAGAAAAAGTTTTTCATGTTTTAACCCAGTCGGACTTAAAGCCGGCATCTTCCGCTCTTTAGGCAATCACTCAATCCACTGAGCCGTTTGGTCGGTTTTTCGTTGGATAGTCTTCTACAAGTTCTATGCAAGAATTTCCCTAACGCTAACCAAGAAAATCCCAAAAGTGATTTTTTCCCCATACAATTTACTTGGGAAACTTCAGGTCTCTATATGCACCATTTGAAATCAAAATTTTGAAAAATCAAAAAATGTACGTAGGTATTTAGTTTTTTCGGATTTGAAAAGAAATAGCGAGAGGGGGGGGATTGAAACTTACGACCTACACGACTTACGACCAATATCTAGGTGCCTATCTCGGTCGTAAGTCGAGGACTACCTGTACTAGTCTTTTGTAATTTAATTTTAATTTTAATTCATTTTTAAATGGAATACCCATATCTACAATATCTCTCTACATGCATGCATTATTATTAAACGCAATTTTATTTGTAATAGATCACTTACCGACTATTAATATCTGCATAAATTTCTGTAGGTACCTAATTTATACTTACATTTATGTCTTGAGATTATACATATTTCTAGAATTGTGTAATTGTGTCATAAAATGATTATATTATTACCTAATACAGATAGATGTTGACAAATAAAACAGTTTTCATTCAACAAGTTTTCAAAATCAACTTAAACTACTACTTATGTATACATAAGTAATTCGTTATAATATCACATCTAACTTAAGATTTAGCATTTAACCTTCGCCAACATTAAAAACAAATTGAGATGATTCAATGTAATTAATGACTTATTTATAACATTGTAACGTTTCTCCCCCCCTCCCCCACGTCTCTCCCTATCTATTATATGTCTTACCTAAACGTTTTAGTTCTTGAACATACATATTATATTGTGTTATAATTAAACACATCTCAGTTAAGAAAGTCCGTCTTTAGCAGTTTGTAAGAAGTTATCTATATTTCTTTGAAAAGTTTTTTTTTTTTTTTTATTTTTAACAAGCAAATTAAAAAGTTATGATTCTTTTTAATTATATTTGCAGGCAAAAGCTATCTAACTAGAGATGTGCACTGTGCAGTGCACTTCAATATGCAGACAGTTTATGAAATTAAAAACAGAAACTAGTCGAAGAACAATTTTTTTTTTTTTTAAATTATTATTCAATGAAATAAGTTTGTTATAAATTAATTTTAATTAGATTTTATTTTGCCATTTAGTTTTTGTTTTGTTTTTTTTTTTTTTTAATATAATTTGTAGGATAATTATATTCCTTTGATATATTGATGGTTATAGGACATTATGTACATTAGACTGATTTATATAGTACCTGCTTTATGGAGTATTTTTTTTGTTAAAAAGAATTTTCTGTAGAATTAAAAGCGAAGCATGTACAAAAAATATAAAAAAACTTCTTTTCAATTGAATTATTCTTACTCTTGGCACCTATCACCAATTTAAAATAAAAATAAAATTAATTTGTGAAAGAAATTTCGAGCGAAATGAGCAAACATTTTTTCTTATTTTAGTCAAGTTCCTATCCAAAAATTAAATTTTATTTTAAAAATATTTTAAATAAATACTTAACGACGAGATAGACCAAACATCTATACATCGTTGGATTCGTACAAGTCTTAGCTTTAATTTGAGTGTCATTTCGAGGCTAAATATCAATCCTTCGATTTTTAAAAAATCTTTCACTAATATTGTGTTTTTGGGATTGGTTTTCTATGAACAATTCTTACCATATCGAGGGACAGTCGGCCAAATATTTTTTTTCTTATAGATTTTTTGTGGAGCTAACTTGAGGCTAAAATGGTCCAGTAGATTAGGAGATATGATTTTTATTAAGGAACTTTCATTGAAACTCTAAGGAATATTAACAGAATTCCATAGATTTGCTCTTAAAATTTAACCTACATCCAGAAAAACCGCCTTCATTTGGAATATTGTAAAATCGGTTTTAAAATAGTTTTTTTTTTAGATATTATAAGAGGTCCAGTGATAAGGGATTTGGTTCCCTTACCACAAATTTTTTTTTTGAGATTATTTTTAATGTTTTTAATTGATTTGTGAATATTTCAAGTGATTTCTTTAGAATTCCACATGTTTCTCTACAAATTTTAACCATAAACGCCTATAAACGGAAATTTTTGCTAGGCGAAAAATTACACATAATGAAATCGACCAAATTCCATAAATTTTCTGGATAATTCCACCATCAACAGGAAGTGTTAAGAAATCATTTTCATCCGACGATATTCTATAATTATCTGAGCAAATTGAGCAAAATATTTTAAAGACAAAATTTTATTAGTAAAAAATAATTGTGCTGCACATTTTTAAAGTAGATTCAAAATAAAATCTCTTTGTCAAAAAAAAAATAAAAAATGTCGCTTTATTTGCTTAATGGAGTTTTTTAATATTCAGAATAATCAAACAAGAATGGGTGAAAATTTATCTCATGACACAATAATAGTAGCTATCTACATACATTGATGTCTATCTGAAAAATATGAAAATGTTTTCCATTCAAATCAACTGAATCAATCTATTTATATAATGCAGTAGAAATCTGACTCTTCGTAAATAAGAATAGAGTGCAAAATTGAAAAAAGAAAATGAAATATTCAGTCCAAGAAAAGAAACACTATCAATGGAGTATAGAATGGGTTTTGACCATTTTCAATATCAAAAATAACCCCCTCACCCCCCATATTGACATCTCTAGACAGCTAATCATTGTATATGAGTGAACATGAACTAAATTTGATTAAAAACTCTGTATGAGTGGAAGTGGTTAGGTAGTTTTAACAACAACCAATATTTCTAACACCACCCCCCCCAATCCTCTCAAATTCATATAGGAACGAAATGTCCAAATTTCTAGCTGAATGCGTTTCTAACTTGTTATCGTGTCGTGGCAAGCAAGCGTTTGGCAAAAATTCTTTTCTAAATTATTACCTAACATGAAATGCGTAGAGATAACCAAAAAACAAAACAAAAAATGTCTGTAATATTTTGGAAAATTTCATCACTAATATCTAGATATTATAGACATTGACTTATTGGAGGAAGTAAAAAAAAAAAAACTAATTTCTTACTTATTAGCGCATCTTCTTCATTAGCAGCATCATTAAAAACAATCAGAAAGAAATTTTATTCTTCGTTATTGGCATCTACCGCTGTAATCCCATCACGATATTATAATATCGGTAGGTACTCTTTGATAAAAACAATTATAAAAGCGAAACTTTTTTTCTTTTTTTTTCTTTTTTTTTCTTTTTTTTATAGCTCAATCGCGAGCACGTTTTCTATTTATTTTATTCATTAGGAGTAATTGTAGTAGTCGGAAGCAAAAAACCAATTTTTTTTCTTGTTCTTTTTTTTCTCTCCACAATTGATTGAAATTGTTCACACAATTGTCTAAATTATCGAGAACTTTTATTATTTTTATATTATATTACATATAATATTATGTACATTATACATACCTCTACCTACATACCTAATAAATGCATTTTAATTAAGTTAGAGAGATACAAACAGAGGTACACAGTTGGTGAATATTTCACATAAGTTGAAAATAATATTTTTTTGCAATATTTATGTACATTGAGATGTTTTTAAATTAATTTAAATGAATGGAATTTTTGCAACATTTTCAGAATACAATGAAAAATGGATTTAGAAATGGTGAACGCCGATGTTGTTGCAATAAACATTTTTGTTATTTATAGGATTTGAGCTAAATATTGAATTAAGTTAAGTTTAAAAATAGTATTGAAAGAGAAGAAACAAGTGTATGATTGAGTGAGTTTTTCGTTTTGATTGTTTACGAAAAAAAAAAAAAAATTTCAACAATGTTTTATGCATGACACCATGTTCTATTTCAGTTTTAATTCAAAACTATTCAAAAGCAAGTAAAAAAAAATTTTTTTTTTGAATAGAATTGTTGTTTAATTAGTTAAAACAGAGAGTGCGCATAAAACAACAACAATAATTGCAAAACGGAACGATTCAATCCTAGGTAGGTACATCGAAAAATAATTTTCGATTTATTTTCGATTAAACTCAATCATACCATATGCGATCGCTCGGAATGAAAACAAATGCTTGTGAAGATTAAGGATTAAACTGAGATCGAGTGTTTTCGCATTAAAGTATTTAAAATTTTAATTAAAACATTTAATAGGTTTGAAATGGTTCAATTAAGCTGTTGAAATGTTAAATTGAAATATAGTAATTTTTTGACAAATTAATATTATTGTAGTTCTAAATATTAAGGGCGGAAGGTTTTCGTTTAATTATGCCACAACAGAATCAAGTGCAGCACTTGACAGGTTTTTTTTTGTGAATGATTTCCCAGTTTCAGTTTCGATACCGTTTGCAATAAATTATAATAAATACATTATCTAGGAATCATGTGTATAATTAAGTAAAGGTCCTTTTTCAATATAAAAATAAATTTTATTTACATTTAACGAATAACGAAGGAAATTAAATTTTAATAGGGGGTAAATCATTATTCTACCCAAAATTTTGAAATTCTAAAACATTCCCAATAAGAATACAACTTTATTCGATTCTTTTGTTAGAAGGTTAAAATTTATCTACACTTTGATATTGTTCACGCCTCACCACTGATAGATCTCTAAAATATTAATTCATTTATATTTTGTACATATTTATTTTAGGATTTTCCATTCAAAGCTTTACACACATACATATATAAATATCCCTATCAACCGTGTCTGTACATATATATTTACCGAGTAGCGTACATAAAAAATGGCCATTTCTAAATTACTGCAAACAATTTAAAAAAGAAAAAAAAAACTCCTGGTTATGCAAAAAACAAAACAAAAACCACAATTTCCTAACTTAACCATTTCATTGTAAAAAAATTAAAATTAAAATTAATTCACACCAGTCTCGTTCACCTGTTTAATGAATTATATACACATTTCTGGCCATTCATTAGGGGCTGAACGCATTTTCTTTTTTAATTTTTTTTTTCTGTTTTTTTTTTTTTTTTTTTTTTTGTTTCCCATTTAAACCACAAACATTCTGGGGAAAAAGCATTTATTAGTGGAAAATCTCGTGATGAAAAAAAAATTATTAATACAACGAAAAGTCAACAGAAAACAAGGGTTTGTGTATTTAGAGTATATTGGGTTAAAATTAATTATTTATTGAATATTAAAAATCTCTGAAGCAGAAAATAAATTATTTATTTTGACCGTTTTTAGTTGGTTTTAAGATAAAATGGAAAATATCTAATGAGTTTCCCCCGGTAATTGACGAAGGAAAGTTAAGTGAGGCGTATATGCGCCATTGATAATTTGATATTATTATAAATTATGCGGACACTTTTAAGTTTTTTGTTTTTTTTTATATTATAAGGATATCGATTCGATGTACATCAGTACAGGGGCACGGCAATATTTTGTTATTATTTTACCTATAGTTTTATATTATGCACAACACATTCTAGCACATAGCATTTCCTAAATTTTCATATTTTTTCTCTATCAATAATAAATTCTTTAAGTACCTACTAACTGAATGAATTTTAAAATTCTAAAGTCGCAGCATTTATAAGGTTTGGATCAAAAAAGATCTCTTACTTTTAACTGTTGAAAGTTATTGTTTTGAATTATAGGGTGCCTAAGAAAATCTTCGTGAGCCTTAAAGTGATTTACGGAAACTTTATGAGCTTTTTAGCGACATTTTAGTTCTTTTTAGAGCCTCTGAGATTCATTCAGTAACGTAGCGTGGATTTTATTTTTGCCAATGTAAATTAGTACCACTGAAATTCTTACTGTAACTCGTCTAACTCCATTAAATATTGAAAAATTTTATTGAAGATAATTTTTTTTTCAGTAATATTTTATTGGCAATCTTTTTTGGCTTATAAATTTTTTTCGATTTTCTAACAATATTTCGAGAAAATCATCAATACATCTTCGATTTTCCATAGAAAAAATACCTATGCAGAATACACAAGTTTTGAGTTTCATATATTTAAGATTTTCTCGCAATTTTGTTAAGAAATCAAAAAAGAAAAGATTTAGAAATACAATTTTACTTAAAAGAAAATAATTTAAAGTAAAAATTTTCCTAAATTATGGATTACAGTGAAAAATTTTCGGTGTACTTTGGATAGGTAAAAATAAAATGTGGGAGCCTTTTAAAATCTTTTGACGCCTGTGACAGCCTTTTTGGAGCCATTATAGAAGGAGCGCATACAGAACCGTGTGCAAATGTTGTACATTTCATATATGGAATTGTGCCTACAGGCTTAAAAATTAAATAAAAATTAAATTAAATTAAAAAAAAAATAATTTGAAATATCGATTTTCTCAAATAATTAATGAGTAATATTAGTAGATTATTACATCTTCAACATGTTTGGGCTTACCCAAACCACAAATTCTAAAAATAAAAATTTCCATATTTAAATAATAACTAATTTTATGTTGACTGAAAAATTAAATTACGTTTTGGTATGTACTTACTGTACATGAACATTGAACATGAACAACAATAATATCCACCTACCTACCTAATACTCGTATATATGTAAAATTGGAATTTGAAAATCCGGTCAAAGAATTATATACTGAATATATACCAATTAATAATTGAATGTGTAGAATTACCCGAAAATGATGTTACGTGATTTTCTAAACTTACTTAGTTTACTATCAATATCAATAGTAATTTATGATAATTATTAGTTTCAATGGAATATCCTAAAATATAGTGGAATATAGATAGTAGGTAAAATGTAGCACAAAATGTTCGGTATAATTACCTAATTTGTCGGCCAATTATTACAAATATCTAAATCAACTTTTTTTTTCATTACATAATAAAATAAATCAATAATTTCGATGAAATATTCAATGTTCGTATTTAAGTCGCTCTCTATCAATTATTATCTGGGTTGTTAAAGTAACAAATGATCGATAAAGTACCTAATTTGTTAAAGTTGTTAAAGTAAGACTTTTTTTTCGAATTTGTTACATTTGTTACAAAATTGGTAATAAATGAAACATATGTAACAAATGTAGCAAACTAATACGATTTCGTTTAATTCAGTTTGACAGATGCATAAAATAACTTCATCTCAAGACATTCAGAATTGTTCCGAAATTATTTCCGAATGGCGAATTAGCCAACAACCATTGCATTGAAAAATAGGTACCAATTTTGGGAACAACTATACATGTAGCAAATGTAACTTGATTTTCGTTGTGTAGCATTTAAATTATTTTTGCTACGTGTATTTGTTACAAAAAATTTGTACCTATTTTTCAACCTAATTGTTGATGTCGTCAATTCTGAAATTATTCGGAACAATTCTGATTATGTCTTGTGTGAAGGTAATTGTACAGAGTCGTCTTAGTTTGCTACATTTATTACATTTGTAACATTTGTTACATTTGTTACATTTGTTACATTCGTTCCATTTATTTACCAGTCGAATTTGTTACATTCGTTACCAAATGCTAACATGGTAATAAATGTAACAAATTCGGGAAAAAAGTGTTACTTTAACAACCCTAAATGCCTAACCTATTAATTTAATACATGTTGATAGAATATACATACATAGGTACGTTGTACGTACATATATGTAAAGTAGTTAAATATAATAAAACATTAGATATAAATTAACAGCAGTTGATGACATATTAAAAAAGTACAAAATATTTTATCATACCCAACTAGCCGGAGAAAGTTTATTAACTAAAAATAATCAGTAAAATGTAAATATCACGTGCAAAGTTGGTCGCGGATACCCATAATAAACAAAATATTGTCACATTTTACAATTATAGCTTTTAACTATATAGCCTTTTGCTTTGAATAAACAATTTTAATGCGGGCATTGAAAATAAATTTTTGGTATTTATATTATGTAGGTATATGTTGGGTGTTTAAATATTATATGGATAATTGTCTAGATTGCTAGTGGTTTTATTTACAATTGTATACCATACAGCAAACAATACCTAATAACAACAATACATAATATTATGTGTAATTTAAACGAGCCATGCGTCGTCTTGCATAAATGGGTAACGATAATAGAATTGAGTCTTGGAAATATTTGTTAGTAAATGCACAAAAGCAAAATAACATTTAAAGCTCTTGTGGTACATAAAGTATAATAATATGTAGTTTATTGTACTTGATATGATAAGTGCACAATTTAATAGAAGTAGCATAATAACAACTGTATGTTGTAGGTATTATATTATATTATGCATAAAATTCTCTCATAAGTATAAAATCAATTGGAATTTATTGTTGAACTTATAGAATTTAATAGCACATTGTTTATTATGGTTCTGATTAATTGGACATTTAGTTTTATTGATTTGATTTTCAAATATACTCAAATTAATGATTTTATATTAAATTTAATTGATAACTTATAATATAATACAAAAAAATAAATATGTATCGTTGCTATACAGTGGCGAAACGTAAACAATATCGAAGGGTAGTCAATCAATTATAGTAGTAAAATATGTATGAATGTAATAAAATTTTTGTTTTCGGTCTTTAGATAATAGAAATTGACAGTTGAAACAATGATCCTTAGGCTAAACTCTTAAGTAAGCTTTTTATCGATAGATTGGCTGGTTATTTTATTTTTACTGTCACCGTTTGACATTTGAGGAATACATGACATATGAGTGATTGAAAGCAGTAGAATTTAAATTTCGCAATTAAATTAAAAAAAAATTATGTTAGAAATGAAAATCACTAATAATATTCTTATTCCTATTTATTTTATTTATCTGTCAAATTTGTTTACAATCTCAATCGAAATTAATGGTCGCCATATTTAAATTCGCGTCATGATGAATTTTTAAATTTTTTTTTATTTTCTATATTTAAACATAAATTCAAAACCATAATTAAATCATAATTACCAATAAGCATTTCCCTCAAAGTTAGGCCTTAACTCATCAAAATCAAAAATGATTTTTTCTAACTTTACACAACATGGCTGCCCTTAGTGATGGCGTATGCATTTTTCAGTATAAATTAAAGATAAACATTTATACTGTTCGCAGTGTTGCCAGATGTATTTTTTTTAGTACATCACATAAATATTTCAAATATGTCAATCCTTTTGGAACGGGTTTTCATTTATAAATTTTGAAATAATTTATTTGGTTCTTCAAAAATTGCCTATCTTTTTTTTTGCTATTATATATTCATATATTGTACATACTATATATATAATAATAATAAATAATAAAATTTAAAAAAAAAATATTTTTAACATTTACTGAATCGATAAGATAAAATAAAGCTTTATAAAGCTAAAATGGGACTACGAGGTCAAAGAAATTAAAAAGAAGAAAAAAAATCGATCACTAATGCAAATCGTTTGCAGTCAGTAATTAATAATACCAGAAAACTACAAATTGATTATGCATCACTCTTATATATGCAGAAAATTCTCAATGAAACGTTTCTATCGGTGCTGGATTTAACTTATAATTAAACAGAAGAAAAATTACTTTTTCATTGTTACATTGAATTTCACCGTATTTCAATTCAAGTCACTCTAACCGTTTGATTGTAAAAACAAACTTCAATTCATTTGCAAAGTCTATTCAACAATAAGGTAAACATCAGGTCTTATACATACATTACAAATGAATGAATCAGTAGCATACAAATGACTACAACAGAACACGATTTGGCCTTGAATAAAATACCTTTAATAAAAAATCTCACAACTTTTGACTTTCACTCATCAAATAGCTCAGAGACAGGTGAACGAAAAAAGAAAAAAAAAATTAATTTGAATACTTAAGTAGGTAGTCTAATCGAAAATGGTAAAAAAGGTGTGACTGGAAATCATCATTATACTTATATACCTATGCTTACTTTATATATTTCTTGATTGTGAACAGCCAACACATCATCCACAACGACAATCTGATAAGCATACAAAATCGTTCATTTAGCCGTTCACGCAACAATTGTTCTCACTCAACACCCAACCGGTCGGAAATCAATTTTAATTTTACTTTTATTACAGATCCACACGAATTCGATGCTTGTTTTCTGCCTATTGGTCACGCCAATATTTGCTGTAGTAAACAATAATCCAAAAGATGCGGACCGACGTGAAGCATCTTTAGACAGTTACGGACCACCACAGCAAGATATTTCATTACCATTGCCTGTTTATGGTGTACCCGCCGTAGCTACATATCCGGCCCCACCGCCCGATATTCCTCCCCTTCCGCCGGTACCGCACAAAGAATATGGCGTTCCGATTCTCAAGTATGGACCACCTAAAGTACACGTTGAATATGGTCCGCCACAGTATGTTCATCAGGAACAAGAGAGTCATCAAAGTCATCAAAGCCATCAAAGTCATCAAGGAGGACAACAGGGTGTTTCGTTTTTCGAGCAAATAAAACAACATTTTGGAATTGCACAACCAGTTTATGGTCCACCACCCCCTTCGTATGGAGTACCAGCTAATGCTTATGGTCCACCATCAAAACCAAAACCAAATTATGGACCACCACCATCTATAAATTTACCACAACAATCGTATGGTCCACCTAAACAGTCATATGGTCCGCCAAAACAATCATATGGTCCGCCAAAACCATCGTACGGACCACCAAAACCATCCTACGGACCACCAAAACCTTCCTACGGTCCTCCGCCTAAACCTTCCTATGGTCCCCCAAAACCAATATATGGACCCCCAAAACAACATCACCATCCACCCCCGTCATATGGACCACCACCACAAGTAAATTTAGTTGTAAAACCACACCAAACTTATGGGCCACCAGGACCATCAATTAGGCAACCTCTTCCCGCTTTTGGTCCACCAGTTTTTCGGCCACAACCGACTCCTACCCAAAATTATGGACCACCAGCACAAAATTATGGACCGCCAAATATCCATATTGGACAAATTCAAAGTAGTGGCAGTGCACCACCAACACCACCAGAAATTAAATGCGATGGATGGAGACCAATACCCGGACCAGCAATTTCAATCAACAGCGAACAACATCACCACCATCACCACGAAAATTACAATTCCGACATAAATTCCGTTAACACTGCCTATTCGGCAAATAATATCGGAAATGTTAATTCCGAAATTCAAATTGACAATAATGCCATCATTGATACTGGTCTTCAGATACCAACATCAGAAGCTGCTGCATTCCACAGTGATCTTGGATTATCCGATTTCAATATTGTACAGAGTCATGCTTATGAGGTTTGATCTTAATAAATTTATGGACCATTCTTAATGTGATAACAATAAAAATTTTCAGATTACAAATAATAATTTAGATTCCTACGGTGCTCCACCTTTGGACTCGTTTGCACCAAATGCTCAACCAGCATATAAGGCTTCTCACCATGTGCCACCAATTGGTTTAATTCCACCAAGTGGCATTTATGGTGTTCCACCAGGAGGATCATATTCAGGCGGGCTTGCTATCCAACACGGAACTGTGAGCGGAAATCTAAAACCATGGCCAAATCGTGGCAATCCTCCCAAGCATCCAGTAGCATTTAGACAACCAGTGCCACAGGGTCTCATTGAATCTATAGGACATTCGGTTCAACACTTGGACAATTTTGGCGTCAAACTGCAGCCACAATCCAGTGTATATTTACCACCACCAGCACAAGAAATTCCGCCGCCCCCACATGGACTTGAGTCTTTACCGTTACAACAAAGCTCAACTTATTCATTCCATCAGGGACAGCAGCAGCAGCAACAACAACAACAACAACAGCACCACCACCATCACCATTACCAACAACAACAACAACAGCAACAACAAATTGCTTCCCAAGCCCTACCATTTGCACAGGAAGCAAGATTTAATATTGGAATTAGCAGTGGCGACTGTGGTCATGGACCCGCTCTAAATGTACAACCTCCTCAACAAAACTATGGCATTCCAAATGAATACGAAGGTTCTCGAACAAACTTTGGATATCAAAGTCAATCGTCAAGCTACGAACTAAATCAAAGCGGTCAAAATCACAATGACATTTCGTCCAATATTATTTCCAGCTACGAACCACCAGCTTCAGGAACCCTAAACGAAATATCTATCCAATCGCATGAAGTACCGTTGCCACAATCAAGCTACGGGCCACCTCCCTCTGGAATACCGGGAGATTCGCAAGCATTTGGATCACAAAAAACATCTTCTGTAGCAATTACATCCGATGAACAAAATCAAATACAGCCCGAAGCTCAGGCATTTACACAGGAACGAACAAATGATCAAATATCATCCGATCAGTCACAAGATCAGACAAATATTCAATCGAATTATGAAGTACATTCTAATAGAAACGAACATCTTCCGGGTTTAATTGATTCTGGATTGGACATTATTTCGGCACAAAAATCCCAAACGGTAACAATACCGGTACAGGGTACATTAGGTACATATCAACTTCAGTTCCAGGCGGCCAATCCACTGTCGAGCGTCGGAAATGACATTGACACACCGAATCACCAGCAACTTCTATCGGAAGGTTTACTGCAATCAATTCTATCCGCTATTGAGCAACCAGACAGTGGATCACCAATACCTCAATCAACATATGATGACATACAAGCACACACAGATGTCGATGCATTTATTAAGAGTCCGGCCGGTCAGGAAGTTTTAGCCGAACCACAAATTCAATGATATTAGGATATTTGTGAAAGAATTTAAAAGGGTGTGTGTTGATGTGGTTTTTTATTGTTTTTTTTTTATTTACATATATGTATGTATGTGTGAAGTGTCCGAATGATTGTTGAAACAAACGCTTTATTCATCTATTTATTATTTACTGAAAACTTGTTGCCATAAACTACAAGAGGAACGAGCATGTCATGTTCGTTTTGCTGTAAGCTGCATTATCAGCTGTTTGAATGAATGTTTATTTAATTTAATTTTAAGTTTAATTTTTATACAAAAAGAGGTAATTTAAAAAAAAAAAAAATATACAAATTTGTTAAAATACAAATAAATGAATTTTCTTTTAAAGCAATAATAGACGTCTTACGGTAATTCTAGGAAAAAAACGAATATTTGTGCCTACTCTTTGATTTTTGTTCTGAACTTCTCTACCCATTTTTATATTTGATCGCTCATTTTTTCTACTAATTCATTCAAAAATATTGTTCATATAAAATTTACATATTCATCCCTTTGACCATTTTTAACGTGATCAAATTTGAACCTAAAGCAAAGTCTATCCACAAACGAGCAAATTCGACGTCGGACATTTTTCTGCTCGAGCGCAAATTACACCCATCGATGGTGTTGATTTTTGCTCGCACCGCAGCAGATTTGTTCAAAAAACCAAAACAATTTTGATATTTATTATCGTCGCTATTTGCGTGGATCGCGTTGCTGCGCGCGCAACAAAGAGAATTTAGGACATTTTTCAATTTATGCAAGAATTTCGGTGTGTCAACATGTCAACATAACCTTAGATTTATAAATTAAAGAATATAATGAAAATGATACCCAACTAATGCTCAAATTGTTTGATCTGCTCGTTGAGCAAATTCATCGATCACATTTTTAGTAGAGCCACAATTAAATATGTAAAAATTGAAAATATTTGGAAGACAAAAACATTACAATGAAAAAAAAATCTATCAAATTATATTATTTTCATATAACGAAGACAATAACTGCTCAGTTTACCCTAAATGTAGAAAGTTCAATAAGCACATTTACCAATAATATCATATAGAAAATATTTTGAGAACATATTTATAGCCGCGATCAACAACATCACCGTTCAAAAAACATTCATCTATGGCACATTGACCTGAAACCAGATTATGAGTGACATCAACCGAAAGAAAGTTGTCAGAAATTCTTTTGATAACTTACCGGCTTAGTGTAATTTTCCATTAATCGTGCAACTGGAATCATGCTGAGCGAAGAAACCGATCGATGCTGATGGCCTGAGGTCACTACGTCTCTATGTGTATATTATTTGAAGGGCATCGTTTTAGTGTATATAGAGAGAGAAAACGAAAGCGTGGGGTATTGATCTTTTGGAACTGAGCAATAAAATTTTCATTTTTATCATTTTTTTCGTTTTTGGTTGTTTTTTTTTTGTTTGGTTTTTTCGAACCAGGTAGTTAATGTGAAGAAGATAAAATTTAGAGTTTTATAAATAGCTGTAATGTTACAACTACTGGAAGCAGTAAGTATTAATTTATATTGAAACCAGTTAAACAAATCCCATGGAATTTCTTTAATGATTTCAAGTTTGTCATTTACATAATGTTTATTACATCATTGACTTTGGTATTTTGATATTGCATCCATTTACCATCATATACATGAGTTATGAGTACGCGCGCGGTCTTGATATTGTTGGACCACCATTATTATTATTATTATTATTATTATTAATATCAAAAGTACCGATACAAGTTCAGATTTGAATTATGAATGTGAATGGCCCCCGTACGTCCACGTGTCTTGCTTATATACATACATAATGTAGCTCGTTCTATTTGGATAAATAATATTTTTTGGTATATATAGAGGAAGTTGGGTCAAAGTCCTCCAATACGAATATTTTAACGCCAACAATTTATGGTAATGACAGTAATCTTTATTATCTAGAGGAGATATAAAAAAAAAAAAATGTTCGACTATAAATTATGTCTATGGGCCTTTAATTATAAGAACCAGAAGAAGAAGAAGAAGAAGAAGAAGACGAAAATAAAAAATAATATGATTGGTAATTTTGTTTGAAATGTATTTTTAACAAGATCATGAGTTTATTCCAGCTAAAGTGAATATTTTTTTTATTACTAAAACATTTTCGACAAAAAGGACTAGAAAATGGCCACCAAAAAAAGAAAAAAAACGTTTCATTATCAATCATTATTGCTTTTCAATTAATTCCTACGCATCAATTATACGTACACTTGAGCAGTTGCGAGCAATTGAGCATGTCAATTAATTACAATTACGACAATGAGATTCAAAATTAAAATGAAATTATGAGATTTCATCGTTTTTAATTCGTGATTTTGATGCGGTTTAGCACATCTTAATTAAAGTTGTTATTAGTTAGTATCACAGTAGGGCCCGGAAAAGTACATAGATAAATTACAATTTTTTTTGCTTGACTCGACTTTAGAGTAGGTTAGGTACATAGTTAGATATGTAGAAATTGGATCAACTTTTTTTTTTGTGACTATAAATAAATATTTCAGTAGTGATTTTTCCAATTTTCTGGAAATGAATTATTTTTTAAAATTAGAAATAAAAACCAGTACACATTTGATCTGGCGAATATTTTGAAATTAATCGAAAACGTTAAAATTATTTATTTTAAAATCAAATTTATGGAATTCGGGAAAATAAAATTTTGTGCAGATTTTTCCTTACATTCTTCATAAGATTTCGATAAAAGTTCTTTAAAAAAATCATATCTCCTAAATCACAGGACCATTGTTCAGAGAATTATTTTTTTTCAGAGAGCTTCTTCGACTATCTATCAGAAAAAAAATATTTTGTAGATCGTACATCGATTTGATGAGAATTTTCCATAGAAAACTAAGCCCAATGACACTATAATCAGTGAAAGATTTTTTTAAAATCGTGGGGTTGGAATTTAGCTTCGAAATTACACACAAATTAAAGTTTAGGCTTGTACGAATCTAACGATATGTAGATCTTAGGTCTATCCCGTCATTAAGTATTTATTTAAAATACTTCAAAATGAAATTTGATTTTTGGATCGGAATTTGAGCCTTTTTCAGACGTACGTTTAGTAAATGTTTGAAAAAACATGTGAAATTCTGTACAAATCTCTTGAAATGTCCACAAATTAATCGAAAACGTGAAATTTATTTATTTTACCATCAAATTAATGGAATTCGAGAAAAAAAAATTTTTGTTTAGATTTTCGTAATTTTTCCTTATATATACCTTAGATTTTCGATGAAAATTCTTTAAAAAAAATCATATCCCTAATCTGCTGTACCATTGTTAGGAGAACAATTTTTTTTCACTTAGCTGTTTTAAATATCTATAAGAAAAAAAATATTTGGACGGCCGTCATATAGTGAGAAATTTCCATAGAAAATAGTTTTGAAAATATCAAGTCAGTTAAAGTTTTTTTTAAAAATTAGAAAATTATTGTTTAGCCTTGAGGCCACACACAAATTAAACCTGAGAAATGTACAAATCCAACTATGTAAAGATATCTAAATGGATTTTGTCATTTAATATTTATTTTGAATTTTTTAATATGAAATTTCGTTTTCTGATCGAAATTTCAGCCATTTTCATATGTTCCAAATGTTGACCAAAAAGTTCCATGGACTGCCGATATGGCGCTACAATAATTTCTAGAGTTTTTAATAATTTAATATTGAATTTACTCCAAAATCAATTTGTTGTACAGTAAAAATAGTCAGTTATGTTGCGATTTTTGGTACAAACACAATTTTAATAGGCACTGACTAAAATAAAATAATAAAAATTGGCTGCCTCATTTATTGATTGTGTATTTTAAAAAAAAATACCCTCTCCCTTTGAAAATAAATGAACAAATTAATTTTCACATAATATACATATTAGTACCTACATTCTAGATCTAGAAACAAAATATTTATGTTAAAATTCATGATCACAACGATATTAACAAAGGTACATAATCGGATAACGACAATATTTACATAATATCATAATATAAACAGCTGTGTTCATAAAAATAGCAGCATTTGCATATTTTGTATGAAAATGTTGATAATTAGTAATTTCTCCTAATTGATATGAACGACATTAGCTAAAATCGATGAATGCAATTGTTTTTTTAGTTTTTATTGCCATTCACAGTTAGAGAAGGAGTTTGTGCAATAAAATAGTAGCAACAAAAAAAGGTGGAAAACCCCATATAAAAAAAAACAAATTAACCAAACAAATGATTTAATTCGCTTGTAAATCTAATGTTTAAAAGAGAAAAGAAACTAATTTGATTATTTTTTATTTTTATATGGAGTTTTTTTTTGTTGCTGCTATTTTATTGAACAAACTCAACCATATATTGTTCCTCCTCTAACCGTGAATATAGCCTTTCCATATTTATAAAAAATATTGGCAATAAAAAACAATTGCATTCATCGATTTTAGCTAATGTCGTTCATATCCATTAGGAGAAATTCCTAATTTTCAACATTTTCATACAAAATATGGAAATGCTGCTATTTTTATGACCACACCTGTATAACGGACAAGAAGAACACGAGAGTACATATTGGAGAAAACTACCCGACGCCTAAAACTACCTTCAGATATATTTACGAAAAGTTTTATTACCTTTAGTATCATGTTAACAGATAAAAGTCTACATATGTAATGTATATGTACATATGTATATGTTATGTATGTATGTATATGTATGTCGTACTAAAAACCACACAACCGTGTCTCTTCTGTATATTCAATATTTAATGCTTGGGTTAATTCAAACAGACCTAAACAACCATAACAATAACACCACGAAATAATTCAATTACTTGGTTTACATATCATTATGGATTTTGTTCCAAAATTGTTACGGTACACACATACATACATACATACATATATACATACATACATACATAAAATGTATGCAATGTATACGAATTCAATCTATACACAAAAAGATGGGTAAAAATGTTCGTTTTGTGATGTGACACACATCCTTCCCGATTGTCGGAGAAGGGAGACAGTTGAATGAAAAGTTTTTCCCTTAGCCATTCGAACAATGACCAAATAGAAAAAGGAAAATTTGAATTTAAATCGGGCTCTAAATAAAAAAAGAAAAAAAAAAAAGGATTGGAAAAAAAAACGGTACCATATATGAGATGAATACGGAAAGTATCCGAGAAATTGGGATGTGATACAAATTCATTCGGTACATTTCCCCATGGGTGGCCAACAAAACGTCCGACAAGTTTTATTTTCTAAAGGAATCCCTTTTTTGCTCTAACATCCGATTTTTTTGTTGATGTGGCTGCAAATTTTATTGCTTTCAAAAAAGGATATCTCTGTACATATATATATATATATATCTATATAGGGAGGGTATCACGATTGCAGTATTCTGCTTATATTGAAATCATTTTTGAAGTATTCCAAAGGATTGAAATTTTTTTTTTTTTTTCGGTGTGTCGTTATCTGAACAATAATGTTTCCGTATATATACCCAGTAATGTATATAGATTTGCCTACATATACCTACGATGGATGGAGAGAAGGGAAAAAAAATGGAAAATATGGGAATGGAAAAAAAATGAATTGAACTGTGAGTGAAATATTGAAAAATAAGTAGGGAAATCATAAGCAATAGGTAGGTAAGTGTATATAGATGGATAAAGGTGAGCTATATGTGTAACCATAACCAAACCAAACTATTCTGCATATTTCAATCTTTTACTGAAACCCATTTTGATACATTTTCAATGAAAGGGCAAAGGTAAATGATGGCAAAAGGTGGTTACTTAGTAGTCTATGGCAATAACACGTATTGAAAATCATTTTCCCTTGAGACATATGTGTATAGGTAGGTACTTGAGCTATTTGGTTTCTTATATATATTCTTGGGATAATGGCCAGTCAGTTTTATTCTATAAAATTCGATCAGTTTTGCAATTGATTGTCATTAAAAAAAAAAAAAAAATCATATCTCCTAAATCACTGGACCATTGTTTAGACAATTTTTTTTTTCCAATGAGCTGCTTCGACTATCTATCAGAAAAAAAATATTTTGCAGACCATCCATCGATATGGTGAGAATTTTCCTTAGAAACTCATCCCAATGACACTATAATCAGTGAAAGATTTTTTAAAAATCGTGGGATTGGAATTTAACCTTGAAATTATAAGGAAATTATAAGGTCTATCCCGTCATTAAGTATTTTTTTAAAATACTTCAAAATGAAATTTGATTTTTGGATCGGAATTTGAGCCTTTTTCAGACGTACGTTTAGTAAATGTTTGAAAAATCATGTGAAATTCTGTACAAATCTCTTGAAATGTCCATAAATTAATCGAAAACGTGAAATTTATTTATTTTAACATCAAATTAATGGAATTCGAGAAAAAAAAATTTTTGTTTAGATTTTCCTAATTTTTCCTTATATATCCCTTAGATTTTCGATGAAAATTCTTTAAAAAAAATCATATCCCTAATCTGCTGGACCATTGTTAGGAGGAATATTTTTTTCCACTTAGCTGTTTTATCAAAAAAAAAATTAGACGGCCGTCCATCGATATAGTGAGAAATTTCCATAGAAAATAGTTTTCATATGTTCCAAATGTTGCCCATCTATGGAAAATCACCGGAAATGATTGGAAATGTCCACAAATTGATTTGAAACGTTAATAATATTAATTTCTATCTAGATGGTAGTAATATTTATTAAATGCAAAGACAAAAAACAAGTTATTGGAGCAAATCAAACAAGGTGTAGGAGAGATTGAGGTACTATAGTATATGTATACCAAATTTTCATTTATTCGAACTATATTCGGAATAGAATTAACATTAATTTAACAGAAATTAAGAAAAAAAGGAAGATGTCCTAAATAGACTAAAAAGTTGCTAAAAAAAATCGTAAGATTTTTATTGCACAAGAATTTTAAAAAAAAAGAGCTTAACTGGGACAGTTTTTCTTATTCATAAATGTTACTATCTTGCTATATAACCTAAACTATGTAATAGGAGCTCTTGACACAGCCAAAAAAAAACCGTGTATCCTATATTTATTAGGCTGTAACAACAACAAAAAACCCTCCAAATACAATTATGATGTGAAACCCAGAAGAAGGAACATACAATAATGGGACAGACAAATTCAACACACTCAAATTGAGAATAAAGATTTTTCTTCAAAATAAAGATTTTACAGCACTAAAAAAAAAAAAAAAATTCTTTTTTCTAACTGAACACACTTTTAGCTTCATGAAGCTATAAAATCCATTTACAACTTCTAATGGGAAACATATACATACATATGTATCGTATATATGTATCGTATATATGTATGTATGTATGTAGGATGTAGCAAATACCGCACACAAAACATACTTAAACTTTCTTTGGAGAACATTTGAAACGAATATTCCTTAAAATATACCTTCCCCTATATGTGGTGCTGGTACATATAGTGTTGGAAAATAGGTAAAGTGAAATTAGGAAATAGATGGAGATGATAATAGGAAAAACTTTAGAATTGGATCACATTGTTGTTGTATTATAAAAGCTATTTGGAAAAGTTTTTCCGATATGTTTATGTGTTAGTTTTTAAGAGAGTTTAAAGTTTAAACAGTGTTACATTGAAAGTCAAAGATGACAATATAAGCTTTGGTTTTATGGTATGGAATGGATCGTATAGGTATCGAGGTATGTAGGGTACACTGTTCTAGCACCGACATAGGTTTTAAATAATTAGTTAGAAACATTTTTTTTCTTTCGAATAAGTAAGTCAATAGTCAACTGGTTACTTATAAATGATCAAATAGTTAGGTCATTAGATTTTAATTTATAATGAAGAAATTTGATCATAAAATTTTGAGAAAATCGAAGAAAACCGAACACAATCGTTGCAGCGGCCCCTTTGGTTCGTTTCATATTAATTCATATAGATTTAACTTTAAAAGCTCCTCTTCCTACTTTCATTTAAACAATTCATCATTTCGATGAGCACGAGTTCTGTAGAAGAGCGACGAATTTCGGCTGATAAACTAGAAATCATACCGGAAGTCGATCGCTATCCTTCATACGAATAAGTGCTGGACATTAAAATAACCACAAGTTAACAAAAAACATACTACGAGTGAATAAAGGAAGTGATCGTGAACATATGTACAAACAAATTAATAAAGGAATCGACTTTTGGTGCTATGCTATTACAGTACAAGGAACCCCGAACACATCACAGGACGTTGGGATAAAAGAAGACAGAAAAGATAAAAGGAAACATAAAAGGAAACAAAAGGTACGAACAAAATCTTATATTTTTTTATATTTTATTTACTAATGTAGCAGGCACGAATTCTCCTAACATGCAATGAAATCGGTGCTTTCATCACGAAATAAAGGAGAAAATAATAAACTTAAAAAATCACCTATTTACCTTGGGTGATCTACAAGAAAGAACCAAATATGAATTACTAAAATATCTGGTTTTACATTGATTTCGTCTTACAAAAAATTTACGCTTCGTATCTGCTATATATAGGTAAATTTAGTTCGACCAACAAAATATTACAATTTATTGCTATATTAAATCTTCAGAATTTGACATTAAAAAAAAGAATTCATTTCAGGGAAAGTTATTCTTGTGGGACCAAAATTTTAAATCCTATTTCTACGAAATGCCTTTTACGCAGAGATTGGTGACTTCGACAAAACAAATTTCATTTATATTGTAGGTGTATACTTGAAATTGTTCCTAGCGATTACCAAGAAAAATGAATTTGAGTAGATAGAGGTGGGATACCCACTATAATTTTCATTCATTTAAAAAATAATTAAACTCATATTATATTCTCTGTACAGAAGTTCTTGTTGTATCTTTTATTATTTCCTTTCTGGAAAACAAGGTAAATTGTAAGGAATATTGTAAAAAAAAAAACAAAATCTTTACTACATCGTAAATTAATTGTCGACTTAATAAATATTGATATAAGAGAACTCATCCAATTTGTAAATGTACTTTGACTTACGTAGTACAAGTATACGTTTATGTATACAATTTTAATCCTTTTTCTTATTATCCTGACTGGTGCAATTTCCATTTTGTTATTTATTTAATAATTCTTTTTCATCGTCATCTGTTTTACCTATATTTTTCAGGCACAGCTGGAATATTTTCAAATATCTACTCTCTACGTAAAAGCTAATAAAGCTTTTGAAATTTCTATGTATGTATGTATGTATGTATAGTATCTATCTTACATATACATTTATGCTATCTATGAATATTTCATTTCTATCTTATATACATAGTTCGAAACGATATAAGTCGCTTTTAAGTATGTTATTTTAAGTTTAAAAGTAGATAAACAACACGATATAAAATAGAATAATCAATAGATTGGATATTAAATGGGATTCTTATTATTATTGTTAGTTTTTTTTATGTAAATGAAAAAAAGTTGAAATATAAGTAGGTAGAATTCTGTTTAAGCTCAATACTGATAATTAAGGCTTCCAATCGCGGAACATTTTTCCAGAACCGGGATAACGGTACTCAGTAACTTAGCGTGGGTTTTATTTTTGCCTATGCGATGTACCTCTGAAATTCCTACAATAATCCGTATAACTTCTTTAATTATTGAAATATTTTTATAAAAATAATCTTGATGCAAGGAAAATTTTATTTTCAATCTTTTTTGGCTTATAAATTTTTTCCGATTTTCTAACAAAATATTGAGAAAATCATCAAAATGTGCAACTTCAAACTGGGTATTCTGCAAGCTTAATTATCCATAGAGAAATTCTCTTGCAGAATACCCAGTTTTGAATTGCATATTTTGATGATTTTTTCGATATTTTGTTAGAAAATCGAAAATAATTTATAAAACAAGAAAGATTGGAAATAAAATTTTACTTAAAGTAAGATTATCTTAGTTAAAATATTAAAACAATTATTGAAGTTAGGCGGATTAAAGTAAGAATTTCAAAGGTACTTTGTATAGCCAAAAATAAAATTCACGCTACGTCACTGTGCCCAAATAATAAGTAGGTTAAATAAGACGTTATGTTATGTTATGTAGGGAGAATAGATAAAAATAAACATTAACAATTTTAAGTTTAACTTTAATTAATTTATGGTCACTTAAAATGTATTATATTTCAGTAAGTGACTCGAATAATACATAATAAATACTTTTAGTACTCTCACTGTGTATAATCCAAGCCAGTATAGAGATTTCAGTATATAGAGAATGAAAATCCTTTTTCTTTTTTTTTTTGTACAAATATAAAATTTTATTAACATTTTCTTTGGGAAAAATCCTTAAAAATATAATTTTTGTTGAATTTTTCGTGAACCACACCAAGATGTGTTCAACTGTAAAACTTTATATGCATTTTAAATCAAGGTTAATGTTCTGTAACATTTAAAAGTTCTAAATTTAATACAAGAAAACCATATGGGGAAAAAAAAAAACTTTTCACATTACTGAGAAGCTACCAAGTTCAACAAAAGGGAAAAATAAAACTTTATAGCTTCACACATTTTTATAGTGAGGTGAATAAACAAAACCGCCATAAATGACCCAATTTTGGCTGTATAGGTTTTTTTCAGGTTTAATTGACCATTAAATTCGATAACAACAGTGGAAAAAGAAAAGAAAAATTGAAAAAAAAAAAAAAAAATCTTTTCTATTCTATCTGTAAACATTTAATAAGGTTTTGTAAAGGTATGTAGGTGTATATTTTTTTGTAATCTTTTATTAATAGGTTAGACATTAGACAAACCTCTATAACCTACACATGTTTCCTTTTTCACTTTTACAGCCTATAAAGGGTGTAGACATAATATTTTATATTTATTGTGTACTGTTTATTATACAAATCAAGCCATAAATAATTTATAATATTTTTGTCTGTTCATATTTGATTATAATATTTTCAGACTCAAACATCAGAGCCATACATTTACGTGGGCACGCATATTGTATTCATACGTAATTCAATTAGTCCAAAAGGAGTTTTATATTCAAAACAATGTTTATATAATGACAATACATAAAATTGTTTTACTAGGTATAGGTACATAATATAGCAATTTATAGGAAAGTTGTAAGTTAAATTCTTCTTCAAGCAAAACAGTAATTGGGAAGTTATGGCGATTTCTTTACTGAACGAAATTTTTCAAAAAATATATAACAAAGTCCATCAAATTATACCATTATACCAAAAATTTCCATCTTAGATCAGGACAACATGTTGACAATGTCTTTTCTGTTTTTTAGTCTATTTCGATGTGACTTCACTGTACTGTATCTATGATATGATATTTTCTCAATATTGATCCTTTTACAAAAATGTTCAATAAAATTTCGATGTGGTTTTGGAGCCAACAAAAAAAAAAAAAAAAAAGAAGAAGAAAAAAGAAAAGAAAAAAAAAATCAACAAACACTTGCGGTAAATTTATATCTTGAAAGTTTTCAGTATGGGTTTAAGTATTGATTTATGTTCAATTGAAAATGAGAACTGAGCTCAGAGTCTCCTTCGTTGAATTTTTGTTAAAATATTGGTTTTCTTTTACTTTCCTATGTATTGAAAGTTTGGAACTACATATATATAGAGATAGATATGGATCTAAGTCTTATTTAAGGGAAAAAAATGTGACTAAACAACAACAATTGATGGTACGAATGAGAAAATGTATACAAAACCGAAAATGTGAAACATTAATAAATAAATAATGTAGATATGTATTTTATTTTATCTCCTTCCTAAAGGAAATAATATTAAAGGATAGAATACTAAAGGCAAATAGGTGAGAGCTGTAAACAAAATCGTAATTACACTACAGTGCTCCCTGTCTTAACCGACATTCCTATACAATGGACCATAAAAGCGCGATAGAGCAAATTTCTCTCTTTAGAACGGAGATCTACTTGGGTGGACATAGACAACCCTAAACATATTTTTTCGCTTTTTTGAACGGAAAGTTACAGACAGAAGTAATACGAATTCAAATCATTGTTGGTCAATTTCAAAAATAACCAAAAAACAAGCATGATTTTACATTATCCTCTAGATAAAAGACACCCCTCACAGATGGACATATTTTCGATAACCAAAAGGTGTCCAGTCAAGGCAGGTAGCACTGTTTATGTAAACCACATGTTGAGAATATAGACGGTAAATTATTTGTTAACAGTAAAGTTTATTTGATATCCAAAGCACGATTTTACGGTGTCATTGCATTTATGTAATATGAATTATTGTATTTAATATCCTGCAAAATTGTAAATATGCATGTACCCTGTATAACCCGAACTAAACCAGCAAAAAATAGTACCAAACATCTACATATATGCTATGAAATGAACATATGAAGATATTCATGTTAGTTTTAAATGTTACCTACTTAGAAAAATACATGAAAATAATATAAAATCAATTGTAGGGCTTTAAGGATTTTGTCTATTAGAGAAATGATTCCCTTTTTATTCCTTATCACTTTGTGGTTGTTATTTTTTTTTTAACAAGCAAATATTTAGTAAATTTTAAAAAAAAAGTTATTAGAAAGCCTAAAAATGATATAAAATTGATTGCAGTGCCAAAACGGTAGGGAATGGAAAGTGTTTTTTTTCTCTATATTATTTGTTAAAAAAGAAATTCTCTATTCGGAATATATTCCAAGTAAATGAATTTATATTGAAATTAGTATCATTTTACCTCACCCCCGTCCTTTTCCTTGTTCGATTTGTTCAAAAAATAAATATGGTTGTTGACACGTGTCTGTCACAATCCGGACATATACATAAAATGTAGATTGAATTAAATTATTTTGTATTTAAAATCCAATATGTGGTTCTCGAATGTCCAACAAACGATTTGCACTATTATTTTAATTAACAGAAAATTATAATTTAAAGGTTATTAATAAATATTTAATATATCGTCCATTTATACGAGTAAGTAATAATATTGTGTAGTAAAATAACGAGTACCGACAAATTATAAATTATGTACCTCGAGGTATATTTATTTTTTATTGTTTGTGTATCTACTTCGACAGGAAACTTGACTAAAAATTCAATTTATTTCTCAAATATCCATGTCAACTGATAGTACATTTTTCTTTCCAACTATAAACACTGCTGATGGTAAATCAATATTATCGTCTGAAGGGAACATATAATAAATTAACTAGAGCTGAAGCTTACATCACTATAAGTTCATAGTATTTGTGCATTGCAAACCATCGAACTGATGTAATATTTATTTAAAAATCAACGCGCTTATGTACCTATTATAGCAATACTCTAGATGGAAATTGAAGTATGGTTAGGTATGCATATTTTCTGTATTACAATGATAAACTTGGCTGTTGGTATTTTCTACAAAAAAAAAAACAAAACCTGTAGAGAAAGTAACGTAGCGTGGATTTCATTATTGGCTAACTATGCACAATACCTCTAAAATTCTTACTGTAATCAACATAACTACATTAATTGTCTAAATATTTTATTAGTGATAACTTCATTTGAAGTAAAATTTTATTTCCAATCTTTTTTGCCTTATACATATTTTTCGGTTTTCTAACAAAATATTTAGAAATCCATCAATATATGCAACACAAAACTGGATATTTTCGGTAAGCCTAATTTTCCATAGCAAAATACCCAGTTTTTAATTAGAAAACTAAAAAATAATTATAAGTAAAAAAAGATTGAAAATATAATTTTACTTAAAATGAAATTATCTTTATCAAAATATTTGAAGAAATGACGTAGATACGCGGATTATAGTAAGAATTTCACAGATAATTTGCATAGGCACAAATAAAACTTACTCTACGTCACTGAAGTAAATGTTGAGTCCTACTTTGAATAAGCAATAAATGGAGCATATTTTCTAATATCATGTGAAAAATAAAAATAAAATTTCAAGTGGAATCCGAACCAATCTGTAATGTCTTTTGGTTTAATAGGTACATCACATGAATATGTATGGTAAATAAAATGAAAAAGAAAAATCATGAGTTTTGAATGAAAATTTACAAGCCAAATTGGATATTAATGTTGAAGGAAAATTTACAGTTAAAGGGGGGTTAGGAAAACACGGTATCTATTTTAGTTGTGAATGAGGTGTACCTTTGTCGTGAATGACATTTTTATCGTTCGTTCTGTTCGCTTCCTTCTGTGGAAAATGTCATCTCCCACCCAATTTATAATTAATCGTCCAGCCTTTGTTTAAATTAGTTGGATATCTTTTTCTGTTTCCTTTTGTAAATCATGTATGTCATTTTACCTTTTATTAAAATTTTGTTGACATAGCGAAATGTCAACTTTCTTTTTGTCGCTCATCGAATTATATGGATGAAGGAATGGTAAGGAATTTTAACTAATTATTGAAGTCAATATATGTATGTACATTGTACAAGGAGTTATTGTGAAATTCATAAAAATTGGTTGACTACGTTGGGCAGGTCATGTTATTAGGATGAATTTAGTATCCAGTTACTAATAAGACCCCCATTTTCACCGTACAAGAAGAAGGTCACAGGAGGGTGAACAGAGAAAAAGGTGGTTGCACAATATGACCAGAGATGAACGAATCCTAGGAATAGCAAACTGGAGAAGTGAACCTCTGGACCGAATCATCAACGGACTATAGTGTGGGAAAAAGAGAGAGAGAGAGAGAGAGAAAGTGATTATCATTAAAAAAAGTTATTTCAAATATTGTGACAGGATTACATTCTTTAAAAATTCCAATACATTATATAAATACTTAAGCAAAAATAATTTTAATAATGAGACTTTGTATATTGGAATAAGTACAATTTCTCTTCCTCTGTCTGTATATATATATGTATATCTACCTACATATATGTCTTAACATTATCTGTAGCTGATTTTACGTATTTGAAAAATGCTCGTATATGCTACCTATTTCAATATTTTTTAAAGCTCCTGTTTTTTTAAAGAAATTTGTTTTCGTTGAATAAACACAAAAATTATGTTTTTTTAAAGGAAATTTATATTTATGTAAAATATTATTGATCTAGTATAAGTATTCGGTTGATATATTGAAAAATTTAACGTTTTAGATTGGTGAAACATGGAAAATTTGAAACAACACGTACAATCGTACATATATAGAAACGTGTATGTACCTGCACGATAGCTATATACATGTAAATGTTAAATCAAATAAAAAAAAAATATTATTGTAATCACACAGTCTCTATATAGGAGAAAATGACAGTAAATTGGCTGTTGTTGCGGAATAACATCTACTACACTGAGCATCAAGAGTATTCGTACAAATTGACATTATTCTTTATGGGCATTTTTACAAATATACTCTCTTGGTGTCCCTGTTTAGACTTGAATATTTTTCGGTCATGGTAGTGTCGGACACTATACCAAGCACCTCTGTGAGTACATTTACATTACTGTCAAGGTATTTCAACTAGCATGACAATATGGCTTGCTAGATTTGTTGGATAGAGCCGCCCTCGCATGACATTTAGCCAATGAATATTTTATTTTTTCTGTAGTTTTTTTTCAGAATACTAAAAATAATTAAACTACACTAACTAACTACGTAATGCCACACTGTATTATGCAAAACTAGTAACCGATTTTTGTAAATATTTTTTTCTTCAATATTGGCGCTTACAACATTCTTGCAGTTACGTGTAGAATTTATGAACAAAATAATTTTAAAACTATTTCTAAAACTAAATTCACTAATAGGTTAATTATCAAAATTTATGACCTACTAAAGTATAAGAATTGTTAGTTTTTTTTTTTTTTTTTTTTTTTTGCACCTAATACCATTTACTCTTTTCTCTAAGCCACATCCCCATGTCCAATTTGATATTATGTTCCCACTATCATGTTCTTTACAAAACTTTACGAGAGACACTTTAGATTAAATTATTATTACCGCCATTATTAAGTCTAGCCTTTGTCAGCGGATATTTAATATGGCTTTGTGAATACCTGACTAGAATGAAAATCTAGTGCTAGTGCTAGATATACATATATATTGTATGTATTATGTGTTGTAAGTATAACGTTAGTTTTTGGTATTTATATGTTGGAACTAGGATAATATTTATATATGTACGTACAGTACATACATGACATACATACATATGTATATAGTCAGTTAATTATTAAAAAAAAGTTTTATGAATGACATGACAATGAACACATGCGATTATGGAATTTTCTGTTAATATAACACTGTTGGCTGTTGGTTAATATTAGATGAAGTGTGAGTTATTGTGGTGTATGGAGGGAATTAATGATTTACGGACATTTAGGTATCGACATTAGAAAATCTGGTTTAAATTAATTAGTCATAATCATGCGAGTGACATTTAAAATAAGTGGCATTGTCACCTTTTTTTAATATACATATGTATGTACAGTACACACATACATACATACATATATATTTCGGTTAATTGTACATAATTTGTAATTTCTTTTTTAAATAGTATTCGTTACTATATTTTACAGAAATGGATATTAATGGAATTTTTTTTTGTTATTTGAGGCAAATTGAAAGCGTTTCTCCCCTTAAACCTTATTTATCGGGTCAAAAAAATCGATTTTTTGGAAATAATTTCAATCGATTGTTAAACTATTCAAGAATATTCCTTTAAAATTTTAAGTCGATATCTGCAGTATTTACGAAGTTACGTGATTTTGAACCGGACGGGCCAGGTGGCGTATTCGGACGGGTCTAGCAACCGTCCGCCGGTCCCTTTCATTCCTGCGAACAGCTAGTAGAATGAAGATGTTTGCCCAAAACGAATTCTACGAGGAAGCGGAAGGGCTACTTTATGGAGCTGGAATCGCTGATTAGCGTGAAACTGCCGTAAGTTGTAATTATGTAGTATTTTTATGTATATCCAAAACTTTAAACGCGTGGACACGATTGAGAAAGCTGTACTGAACCGATCGGGCTTTGTGACGGCTCATTGTATAGATAATTAAATTCTCTTCTATGTGACAATTATTGTTTTTTGAAGAAAAAAAAATTTTCATATTTTTTTGGTATTTTAAATTCGATTTTTTTTAATGAAAAAGCGCTTCTAATTTAAAACTGTGTAAAAACAGTAAATTTTGAAGTCATTTTTAATCAAATTTAATTGGGAAGATTCTGTTTTATTCCCAGCTACACATCGCTTTGAGACTCTACTGTGATATGCGGGGAATTTTATTTGAAATTACATCACGCATTTTATTAAATGACTTCCTGTATTGAATCCACCTCGAGGTTAACAAATCCTCAAGCATTTCATTGGTAGTTACCCATTAGGCTCCCAAAAAAAGTTCTCTTTGATTTTGCTTTCAGAACAAAAATGGACTTATTTTTCCTCTATTATAATGCCTAAAGTTTTTTCTTTTTTTTTGTTCAAGAACTCTTAGTAAATGAAGACAATTCTAAATAAAAATCTCAATAAGCTTTAACGGCCAAACGTGAGAACACGCGGTGTACCATCGGTTCCATTTACTTTCTGCAGTGGATTGCAATTTCATTTTTGTAATATTTCACCTTAGGCACATGTAATAAATTTTGTTATATTTAATGTTAAAAATATTACCTATACCTCCCAGAGATATCAATAAATCCTCAGATATATATTAAATCCATACATATCTGACCAAAAATCTATATTATCTACGATTATTTCTATCGTTCTGTCAATTTAATATTGAATACCATTTTCAACCAACATGTATGTATGTATAGTGTTAGTGTATACTTACTTAAAAGCTAGCCAGTATCCAGTTAGTAACAAATAAGGTTCGTATATGTATTACATTGTATGTATGTACATATGTATGTATATAAGTATATATATATCAATGGGAATTCGGAAAAGAATGTAAGTCGATTTTATTTCGATCTTTGTTAGAAAAATTGTTTTCTAGAAATATTTTGATGGAAATCATACAGCTCTCAGAGCACGTATTCGATATAAACACAACCTCAATGGAAAAGAAATTATCGGAATCTTTTTTACACCAGAATTAACAATTGACATAAATAAAGCTTCCCAAAGTAATTGCTATCTTGAGCACACAATAAATTTGCTGTTGAAAATCTTAAATTTTTTTTCTCTCTTTTCTTATTTTTTATTTTTTTTTTTTTTCAAACGTGTTATATGCGAGATAATGCGACGATATTACTAATAAATATTATGAAATTTGTGATATACAAAAACAACATTGGGATATATTTTGTAAGAAAAAAAAAAAAAATCTATTATTATAGGGATGTCTCGGGATATATAATAGTTGGACTGGCAATGGAAAGGCAACAGCAGCACCATAAGGATGAATGAACACAAAAAATAACATTATCGAATTTTTTTTTCTTTTTTTTTTCTTATTTTCCCTAAGAGGAAGCTTAACAAACAGCAATTGACAAAACGTGACAAGTTTCGGTTATTCGATTATACAGTCTGTGAAATTGACTGGAAATCTTGGGCGGAAATGCAATAAAATGAAACCACTTGGGATGATCCTCTTGAATCTTGACAATTTTCTTTTAGAGACAGAGAGCACACCTAGCTTGAAGTAATTTTACTTGGTGTACTATATAGAAGATATTTATGCAAATGGACAATGTACGTTTTATTAATTATAATTAAATTATTGTCCACGTAGTAATTCGAAAATATAATTGGATACAAATACAAATGGAGACCGTGCCATGAATGTCACACTGGTCATCTCGTTTAATTAAATCATTTTGAAAATTATAAATATACAGAAAAGTTCTCAATGTTGGTATTTTCGGTCTCCTATTTATAATTTTCTTACAGATAAATAAAAATCTGTTGGACAAAAATTTATTTGAGTTATGTTCCCAATATTATAGGAAAATGAAAATTATTTAATATCGAAATAAAATAGAAAATTTTCATTTGCCAATAGAATACCTATGATTATGTTCTACAAAATAATGACAAAACCTTTACCTAAACCTATTTCACCTACTACACATTACGAAAGAGAACTTCAATTCAAAACAACATGTTTTAGAGATGCTACGTAGATCCCGGTAAAGGAAATCCTTTTAAACAAGTGATAAATGCTCTATATGCAAACCAGTACACTTCATCGAAAACTATATATAAATTTCGCCAATTGTTTGAATGGAAAATCTAGAGATTGCCAGAGAATACTTCAACTACGAGTTAAATTAATTGCTGTTTATGTTGGTAACTTAGTTTATCTGTAGCTGTAACTTGTAATAATAGGGTTTTGGAGATAAGTTGTTCTACTTATTGGACTATTTAAGAAAGCGGCTTATTAATTGTGATAAAGTGGTCAAACATTTAAATATTTGAAAGGAATTTGGACAGAAATGATAGTTTTTATTAAAATAATGGACCCCAAAACTGTGGCTATTTGAACGGAACGAAATTTGTCTTAAAACTTTTGTTCCTGTAAAATATTGGAATTCAACAAAAAAAAAAAACTCGATCAATAAAAATTGTAAATTGTGTAAAAAGTGAAAATCTGTTGTGATAGTAAGTAAAAAATAGTTTATAGCGACAACTACAACGACAAGACAATAAGGATACATATTTTGGATCCCTGAAAAATAAACTCACTGAGGTACAATTCTGTATAGTTTCATATTCAGGCTTTTACCTTAAATACGAAAAACTTTTTTAATTCTATCAATTAGCGACGATTACTTAGGATTAATTTATATCCATTTCCCCCTCTACACTATATATACTATATAACTTAAAAAAAACTTTCCAAAAAAACTGTCTAATTCATCTTTGTGACATAAACCATATTAATACTGGGTAAGTATCTCATTTACATATACAAATAATTGTCGTCATATTTATCTTACTTATATTCTGGTTTTGAAAATTGGGCGGAATTTGATGGAACATTTGCAATACCTCATCTGTCTCTCTAGAAACTCCTGGTAACATTAAGACATTAGTAATGTAGCTGTCGTAATAGTTTGAAGGCTATCAAAGAGATTAATGCGAAATAGTAAATTATGATAAACCACCAGCATACTGGTAACCCATAACCCCTTTTAATACTTGGGGACATGACTTGAAATTAAATCACGACCAAGCTTTAATGGTTTTTTGGTTTTATGTATTTAGCTTATATTATATTTATGTATTGTATTGTATTGCTCGCAATGCTCCAGAAATATATCAATTTTATTGTGTCTTTATTGTATAGTGTTGATATACAACAAAGCATTTACTGTCATTTGTAATAATGTTGCTTTCACGTAACTAACTATTCAAATATTTGTCATCCTGAATTATTATTCACACAATTTTCAATTGATGTTTGTGTTGTTTAGTGCAAACAACCATCATTTAGATAAAGATATTTATCTTAGACATTAAGTACACAATAATTCTCTTGATTATTTCATTTTACTATAATAATTTATCTACCTACCTACTACAAAAAGTTTCTAACATTCCACATATCCATACATATATACACATACATAGGTGGTACGTACACACACAATCATTCATATATTATGTATTTGCATACCTATTTCACTAATTAATAATCCATATATAAAATTATTGTTACTTTACTTTTAATTAAATTATCATAAAATAATTATAGAAAATACGAATAGACAATAAAAAAAATTTAAATATGAAAGAAAAAGAAACAAAAATTAAGTGAAATAAAAAATATGCATAAAAAAAAAAACGCAGAAAAAAGGCTGCTTTTAGGCTATGTAGCTTTCACAGAGAAATTTTGAGGAAATAAGTAATTTTGTATAAAGTGTAAACCTGGGCATCGTTGGATAGAAAGGCCGACCTGGCAACACGGTCAGAAAGTAAACATAGTAGATAGTAGTACGAAGAGACCTCCGACAAAGTGTAGACGTGCGGAAACTAAAAATGTTAAAACCGATCTCAAGAGTTTATAATAAAGGCATAAACAAATATCAATAAATAGTTTTGCTGAAATAACAAGAGTTTCAAAATTCTTTCCTTCTTAACTGCTTATCTGACAAAAATGGCTAAAAGTATAGAAAAAAAGTAATTTATCTACTTTTCAGGGTCTTAGTTAAAAAAAACAAAAAAACTTAGAAATACTATAAATATAGAAAATGAGAAACTTTGACTAAACGTTGTCTCGGTTGCTGCAGGTATGTTATTTTGGTGTGGCCCATAAACTTCTTAAGCCGGCGAAAACTTTCGCTGCAACCACATTAACTTTGAATTTATGTATGTATGTAAAGCCCAACTTTTATAACGCAGTCTTCGGTATTTAAAATTTCGTTATTTCGATATATAGAGGATTCAGTTTATTTAGATTTTAGAGGAAAACGATTAGTAGTTTTTTTTTTTTTTGCATTTAGTAGCAAAATCCTCTATGACCAAATTTAAGATTTTTCTCTTACAAAATACGTACGTTAGTTTACAGCTTTTACAACCAAACCATCCCTGTTCGTTTAGTATGGTTCTAATATCCAATAATACCAAAATTATTTACGAAAGTTATTTAAGATTAAATGGCCATGATAGCCATTTTTTGGTTGTGTGTGTGTTTTTATACGGTCAAAATGCGTGATATTTCGTTTATTATATTAATGCTGGCTAGAAAAAGGAACTCTTAGCTCTGTAATCAACAATTACAATAAAAAGCAGAAATCCAGTAATAATAATAAATTAATAAATATGTTGTACATCGTGCTTAAAACATACAGTAGTAAAGAAGAAAAAAAAAAGGAAAAAAAAAGAAAAAAAAAAGAAAAACATTTTTATGGTCAACCTTCTAACAAGCACATGACCAACCTCTGTCAAAGTTTTCTACTTTATGACAACAATTTCCGTACTTTTATGATATTTATCTCAATATTTTATCATCAAAATATTCTTCTCTATTAACCCTGACCCAAACTATATGTTTCTTTTAAATTGAAATAAGGATTAGGAACAAATAATAATTCTATATGTGGGGAGAAAAAAAATAATCGTAATAAATTGAATAACTTTTTGGCTAATTCAGTAAAAACAAAAACCTTTTATTTGTATTAGATATAGAAATTAAGAACTTCCCCTCACCCCTGCGCCTTATAAAAAGTTTCGCTTGTAAAAGGATTTCTGCCAAATATACTAAAATAATTTTAAAAATTAAATTTCATATGTGTATTTGGTGGCATTGCATATTTTAATTTATTAATCGGTTAAATCAACCGAAAAATCGATCGAAAGTGAATCGGAACCTAAAACGAAACATGACCATTAAAGTATCGGCTAAGCAATTTTTGTCAATAAGAATAGAACAACCTGGGCGTCTCAGAATTCGTAGAGTGGACCACAAATAAATGGGAAAATGCACAAAAGTCATTTAGACAATAAAACTGAACGTTTCTCGAACGTGTTCTGTGAACATTCTTAACCGTGTTGTACTGTAATTTTGTCAACGAACAACGTCTAATATTTTACATACATACATACATACTTATGTAATTTCTTGGTGTTAAAGGGATTACATTTTTTTTCCAAGGTATCACCACCATTTTTTCTCCACAAAACTAGAAATAAAAGATTTTAACCGAAGAATTGCTCGTTCAAAAACACGGATAACTCAAAAACATGTTGAGATAATTAAACGAAATTTTGGATCTTATCTTTTTAGCGTTGCAAGAACTTCTGGCATTGATAATGGGTAAAATCTCCCAAGCAACCTCTCCCATAGATTTTTTGTTGTTGTAAAAACAAAGTGGGAAGTCATTGTGACTACAGGCAGTCTTTTAAAAATTTTAATTATATTTTCGGTTTTGATCCGAAATTGTTTTGCTTACCTTTTATTTTAAAATATGATTAGGTTTAGATATTTTTGGAATCATGTCTTAAAATTGATCTTTAATTATCTGTGTAGGTATTTATCGCAATAGGATACATTTCATATCATCAATATTTGATTATAAATAACTCGGTAAAAGTTTATTATAACAATCTGTACCCAAACCGAATAGAACAGAATTTGCTGAACATTGTGTGGTAGATTTTAAACCAAATTTTACCATTATGTTACAATGTGTAACGTGAATATGTACTGATATTGTATATTACACTCGGTATTATTTGTACACGAAATGCTCCTTTGAAAAGCTCGACATAATAAAATACACCGAATATATGTATATGTATGTATGTATGTATGTATAGTATGATAGTAACAAATGATGATATATAATATCTTGGGGCTTCTAAATATGTTGTTTACTTCGATATAAATCACTGTGCATTGCATACTATTGTCATGTGTTATTATCACCCTGAGGACTCACAATATTCTATATTTCGCAATGTGACAAATGTGCGAATACAAATATGTGATTTATTGTTGGTTTTTGGTATAATCTACATATTTGCTGGTCGGTTTTTTTTTCTTTCTTTTTTTTCGAGAAAAAGACGACATAAACATATTACTTGAAGGGAGATAATATTTTTAAATTTATTTTTCCGCACGGATGGATCAATATAAATAAAAATGAATATAGAGAACAGATAAAGGGGGGGGGGTGTGATATGTATTAAGTCTCTCTATCTATTAGAGGTATATATGTACCTCCTCGCTTCCATACCAGTTTATAAGCAATGACATGAAATAAATGTAGGTTAGGTAGATAATTTATGTATTGCCAATCGATATGTTTATGATTTTTTTTAATTTTATTTTTTTTCTATATATACAAAAGATGCATAAATATTGTATAAGAAAAACGTTATCAATCGAATCATCAAATAATCGATATTTGTATGTCCATACAAACAAATATCGCATATGAGTTATCGAATGTTGATTGAATGGGATGGTTGGAATGGAATGATTGAATTTTATTAATAACTATACATACATGCATACATACATATTTATATGTATAAAAAGTGAAAAATATGCTACCCACTTAACAAATATAGGGTAATAAAGGTGAACTAATATAATACACGAAATTGGACAAAATAGCTCAATTTATAAAAATTAACAGTAGGCACAGTTGCGATAATATCAACCTGAATTAATGAAACCAATAATTAGGTTAATTTTCATTCTTATTAAAAAAAATAATATTAACTATTAAAAAAAGATTATGCAAATGATGATTACAATTATTCATTTTAACCAAATAATTTTAAAAGAACTCCATTATTCAAAGAAATGTAGGCTCATAATTAGGTTTGTTTTTACTCCAAAATTAAATTTTTAATATTAATACTGAGTACTAGCTAATACTCTCGGTACCAAAGTCGGTAGATTAGCGCGTTAATACTTGGTGAAGAAATTACTTGATACCAATTTGAGTACCAACTTTTGGTCTAATACCAATAATAGCGCTAGTACTCGGTGAAGAAATTGGCCGTAAGAAAACCATGTGTCACAATTATTTTATTAATAAAAATTCAAATCTCCAACACTTTTTCAAAACAAAGAGCTCTTCCTTATACTCTACAGTCTGCATATACATATGTTCTAAGGATAATTTGCTAATCATTAACTTTTATATGTGGTGCTCGTTTGCACATCCGGGTCCAATATTAAAAATTTCGAAAATAATTTATTGCAATTAATTACAACAACAATTTCCCAATTTATCTATACAATAAGCAAATTGTTAATTACAATAGCTAAAGCAAAAAAAAAAAAAGAAAACAAAAAAAAATCTCTAATCACTAAAGAATTAGGGAAAAGTTATGGAAAAAAAAAGTTCGTAATAAAAAGGATAACCAATCAATATCCTTGACACTTTCAATATTGAACCATTTTTCTTTACAAAGAAACGATTTAGTACAAAAAAAAAAAAAAAAAATTAATTCATCAATTTACAATTTCCATTCTTAAAACAGAGTGCTCCTTATATAATGTCCTAGATATTTAATAGCCATGACATCGTAAAAAATGTTGATTGTTCCATGTTCCCAAGAATACCTAACCATAAAACGGTCGCTATCAAAATCAAATGATCGTGCCTTAAAATACATTATGTAAAATGTATTTTGGTGGTTTTATAATCAACTATAAAACTACGAAGTATATGGCGTCTTTGAATTTACCATAAATACGGTCATGGATACTCACTTTCATGTACAGAAGTCGTAGACATCGACATTACATGGTATTGCTTAAAATAATGTTATTGCTTTGTTTTTATTATCGCCAAACACTAGCAATAAACTTGGTTCTATGGCTATTTTAAAGCGTGTTTTCGACAGTAAAAGCTGTGTTCAATAAATCCCCTTAAATTTGGTTTGCAAAAGCTGTGCTTTTGCAGAAAAAAAAAAAATACAGCAAAAGATAAACGAGAAAGTTTTATTGCCGCAGTTTCTGGTGGTTAATTTATTGACTCTTGGTATAATTCAAACAAAAATAAAAGAAATTTTGAAGTTTTTAGCTTTTTGAAAGTAAATTATGTTTGCACATCTATTTTGTAACTTGTGATTAGTTGTCTGATGGTAATAAAAAAAAACTTATCTTTCACAACGTTAAATCATTGTATTGTAAGATAAACTTTTTAAAAATACTTTTGGATCATTGACAATAAAGGGGGTTAAGGACTCCCATTATAAAAAAAAATAAAGTAATCATAACGTATTGAAAAAATAAAAACAGGTTTCCACTGAAAATAACAAAATGTTGTTGACTTAATTTGCTCCAATTACGGATTTCTCCTAAATACGTACAAAATTGTTTCAAGGAATTTGTTTTTTTTTTGTTAAATCTATGGAGAATTGGAAAAACATAAACAACAAATTTTTTTTTCAGAATTTTATAAATTTGATCTATAAATTAATAATCTTAACGATTTCAATTGATTTGTAAACATTTCAAGTGTTTTGTATAGAATGTTCCATGTGTCTCCACACATTTACAATAGAACGTCTGTAAGCGGCTTAAAATCGGATCCAAAAGGACTAGTCGATGACAATGTCTGCAGATTATGCATGGAGGAGGAAGAAACGGCTGAACACGTGCTACACGAGTGCATCGCTATCAGTCGGATGCGGCTGCACTACCTAACCTTCTCAATGGATTCAGGGGAAACAGTGCCCAGGGAAATATTAACCTTCTTTAAAAAGGTCAAACCGTTACTGGGCTAAACCGTATGTAGGGTGACACAATAGACCTTATAGGTCGCAGTGTCTTGTGGCATTGGTGTCTTACCCTCCATTAAAACATAATATAACAACAACAAACTCCAATACAAAAAATATTCGCCATAACAGTTACAATATACAAATTAACTAAAGTAACCACAACCAGGTCGTCTAAGTACTACGCACATTTTTTGTTTATCCCTATTTTACTTCGATAACTGACTAAATATGATTGGTTGTGGACTAGAAGGCCCGATTTTAATCCCATATTGAGCATTTAACTATAAGTAGGTTCATGATGTTATTATTCACAGCACAATTTTTAATTTTTATTTGTATCATTTTTGCATTTCATAGGTTTTTAAAAAAAATTAATTACTCTTTTATGGAAACGCTCTGCAGTAAATAAAAATATGGCAAAAAAATTGGTGTAGAGTAGACAAATGCATTTGTGTACTCTAATTAATAATTAAATAAAATAAATTTATTAGCAATTTACCCAAAATCTACAACTGTAGATAGAACATAAGTACTTAAAAAATTAGCCATTGATTTATGTCAAATTAAATTCAATTCGATTTTATTATTTTTGACAAAAATGAGAAACATTATGTCATTTTTAAATAAAAAATATTTATTATATTATTATGTAATCAGCACTCCAATAAAGTTAAATTACCATATACAATATATTTTAATTAAAGGTTTTGTATATTTTAATGCAGTTATATATTTCGAAATAATATCAATTAAAATAGTCATTGTTAGGTAAGCTGTTTCGAAAATAAACATTACAAATAAAGTGAATTAGGTTTCTATTTAATTCTTATGCTCCATTTAGAATCATCATTCATATAATAACTGGAGACAGTATAAAAGATGCAACACAAAAACAAACGCAGTCAAAATTTTGAGCATGCGAATAAAAATTTAAAAATTTCAAACATGCTTCCTGGAAGAGTTTGGCTTAGATATTTTTAATTTTCAATTCAAATAAAAACGGAATATCATTAGGCAATTGTTAGTTCGGATTTCGTGGAGTTTGTCATGACCAATGTTCTAGTATTTTTCGGGTCTGATTGCCGACATTAGTCAGTCAATCATGAATATTTGGTTGTCATTTTTAATTTGACTATCCCTAAATGAATGAATAAAAAAAAAAAATGTACAAATTCTAAAGTTGGAATTTCTCTCTTGCTAACAGTACAATCAAATCTATGGAAAATTGGAGCGACATAAATAACAGCATTTCTATTTATACAGATATGTATATGTGGAGGTTGTTCAAGGGCAAAGAAAAAAAAAACAATAAGATTTACATGAAAATATTTTTCTAGCAAGGACCCACTCTTGGGTAATCTTGGATATATTGTGCATGAATCATCTGTAAATAAATTACAAAACAAATATTTTTGTAAACACATTTATTATCCTTATTTGAACAAGCACAACTGGCGCCAGCCTAATGTTCCAGTAATGTAACTTCTGGCAATTTATCTTGTTATCTTCTGTCTATGTAATACAAAAGTCATAAATAAGAGTCGTTTTCTCTTCAGAAAAAGAAAATGCTAAATGAAAATACCTACAATTCATTCAGAACATGGTTGTTAATGTGATCGTCCTTTCCTTTTCCTTTTTTTCTTCTAGTTTTATTTTTTTTTTTTTATTTGAACGTCCAATTGGTTCAATTGCACATTTTTATTTTTTGGGTAACAATTTCTCCAGTATACCTACTTAAAAGAAAAGTTTATTTACACTTTATGTCTCCTCTATAATTTATTTCCAAAACAGTTACGGAAAATTTACTGCGGTGTTTACTCTATACTACTTTATAATATTATACGTAAGGACAAGAAAACTTTGCCGTTTTACTGTGTGTAATGTTGACAACAATTTATTATTTACACAGTTGAAGTTGTGGTGATTGTATAGACTACTAGGACAAAGTTTCCTATAAAATATCTAGGCAAAGTGGTGGGCTCAAACTTGTTAATACTTTAAAATGTAAAATGGAAACTCCTCTTATTATAAGAGATCCTTTTAAAATGACATTATAATTATAAATGTAGAACATAAAACAAAAAAAAACAAAAATAATATTTCATGAAATTATTGGTTCAATTAATACATTCTAAGTCCTTAGGAATATATTTATCGTAGTCTTATATAAAATTTAAAAAAAATTCCACTATTTAAAATAAAAATCAAACAAATAATAAAAAGTAGTATTAGAAAATTAAATAAAAAGACCGCTAGTAAGTAAGGACACAAAAACTTTCATAAGTGTGAGGTTCTTACTGAATACAATCTATTCTTGTTTGCATAAAAGATGTGAGATAATCGGCGTTTAATAGACATTTTTTATTCTAAATAGGTTAACGATGAACCCAAAATGGAGCCCGATAATGTTACAACAACAAATAGAAGCTTTTCTTTTTTTTTTTAAATATAATTCATTTCAAATACATATAAAAAATTAGCTTTCTGTAATAGTAATTTTTTCAAAATTTGATTATATAGTGGAAATTTGGTTATATAAAGGACGAAAGGAGTAACTCACTTTTAAATAAGGAAACTAGCAAACTAGCCCATGACATATTAAACATTTTAAGTCTCTAGCTCATCAGATATCGTAAATGAAAATGGTTTAAAAAAATTCTTTTTTCTGAAACGCATAGAGAAAAAAAATTTCCCTTTCTTGGAAAAGTTATTTTTCCAAAATTAATGTAGAAGTAGAAAAGTAAAATATATACATATTTTTAAAGTTAATGTGTGCAGTTATGTTTTAAATTTTTTTTAACAGTGTATTGCTACAACATTGCCTGTTACACTGTTTTATTGAAAATGTGTTATTAAATTAATATTATGTTCGTTCATTCAATGAAAATCATTGTACTTTTAACAGTACAAAGTATGTTGAAATTATCTTTGTCATAATATTTTTGGGCTGTCTAAAACAGATCGATGGGCTAAGATACTACCATAAAGAACAAAAGTGTACGATTTAAATGATACATATGTATATCTTATGTAAATACTTATGGATAGATACATATATGCATGCATGCAACCCTTTCAATAAAAAGAGCATCATAACGTTAATATATTATATAAATATATATGTATATATGTATGTAGTTAGTATAGGCAAATAGTTAGGTGTACGTATAAGGTTTGCGTAAATTTCAATATCAACTAATTAGTTTTCCAACAGCAACTATTTTAGTAGTTTGGCTTCTGTTTTGCCGTTCCTAGTTCACCTCAAAAAGATAAAGGATTTAATTTATTAACATCTTACGTATTCGCAATAGACAATTATACATTCAACCTTAACAAATTCATGAAATTATTAACTAACATATTAACATGAATCGTAATTAATTTAAACAAAAGGTAAAATGATATATCTAAACTAATTTGCAGTAAATCTATGCTATCGCAACGGTCCCGGCAAACAACACCATCCACAGCTACCCTCTCTTTAAGTACCTAATACCCTGGTACCTTAGAGTTAAAGGTAGAGTAGGTTATACCCAACATTGAAAATACTATACGTACAGTACACATTACACAAGTAGAGTATCTAAATCTAAACTAAAACTTAGGTAAACAATAATCAATATTGGTTTGTACAAGATGAGATTTATATACAACACATTTTGTGTTACCGGTTGCCTGTAATCCAAACTAATTAAATATGGCTTAAAGGATTTCATTTAACTATATACTATAGATATCTAGATTTTATGAAATAATGTAAATGTGGTCAGCGATGCATAAAATAATATAACAGAAGAAAAAAAATATTTAATCCAATTACATCATGTAAGTATGTACTTTATGTAATGTACCCCACCCACCTATAGCAAAAGTACAAGTAATTAATGAAAGAAATTCCGTTCGTTCTCTCGTATAATAAATACATAAGTTTTTTTTTCGATTTCTCCGACAAACAAAAGTTCATTTAAATTTCAAGCTACACTTTGTGCACATAAATGTTTTAAAAATAATTTTCTTTGCACTTTAATTTAAAAAATATAAACACAAAAAGTGTAGAGGTACCTTGTGTAAGGAAATTCTAATTTAATTTTGTGATGTACCAATTTCATTAAAAGTACCGTCACTTTAATTTTTTTTTTTAATTTTAAAGTATTTTTGTACACAGTCGGGTGTCTGTTTTTTCTTAGATTTTTTTTTTAGCTGGCTATATAGGCGAATTCACCTTTTGAACTCATTATCATGAAATGAAACAAAATCGTTCTCTACAGTTCGATATTTTACTTATTTTGTACTAATAATTAGTCAAATTAGATACTTAAGCCATTTAGAATGAATTCGTATCAAAGAAAACCCATGATTTCTCCCCTTTCTTCATTATGGTTGCCAGACAGTTCTAGAACTCACCTTTAAAGATTTGTACTCCAACCATTACCGTGTCCCTGCTTAAGTAAACTTTAGTTTTTAATATTTTCAAAAAATACTAGGAAAATATGAATGCGCTTAAACAAAATCTTAATAAAGACGACAAATAGTTTCCCCTACATTTTATATTCATTATTTTGACAAACTAATTTGTTTAGTGTTGGCAACATTATATTTTGACATTTCCATATTCTATGACTTTTTTGTTGTACATATATAATAAAAAATTATTGGAATTTTCTGAATTTTCTTTAGAAAAATTTGCTTCAGTTAGTGAGAGAGCTAGAGAAGTTGCCTTTTTTGCCGTTAGATGGAACTGGCAATTTGTTATGAGTTTTATCCAAATAGACGATGTTTAATTGACGATTTGTTAAGATTCCTAAATAAATACCAATTTTTTTATTTCATTCACATAGGTATAACAATGCACACACAACACAATGTATACAATTTAACCCTTTAAATCCCTTGTTCAACTTTAAATAAATAATAAATATCGTGTGAATATGTTTCCATCAAAGCTCCGATATTCAAAATGTTGTTTAAATCACATGTAAACACTCACATTAAATCCATATGTATACAGATAAACGGCTACAAACGATATCCTATATAGAAACATTTAATCGGATTATTGTTTAATTCAGTGGTCAGTCAGTACGAGCTTGTAGATTGTAGATGGAGCAAAAATAAATACATAAATGTTTCGTTTGTTTCGTTATTTATAGTATAAAAGAACAAAAAAACAAAAATCCTGCATCACGCTGAAAATTTGTATTTTAGTTCAATTGTACCAACAACAAAAAAATAAATCAATAAAAAATCACATCCGAATTTGTTCAGTATTCATTTGTGAGAATGTTCAAGTACATTTTGTACGTATTTACGTAAAATACAAATTTACTAAACAGCGTAAATGTAGGTAAAATAAAAGATTAGGTGCTAAAAAATACGTTAATTATCTATAAAGTTTCCTATTACCAGGTTTGAATTCCAGTTCCAGTCACTGTTGACATTATTGTTTCCTGTATTTTACTTCCAACGTTGATGCGAATATATGCGTTGACTTTAAAAATTGTCTCGCCGCAGTTATATCCGCTAGATTAGGTAAACAATATATCGATGATTATTTGGTTCCCTAACTGTCATTTTTCAAATTTTTCAGGAGAGAGAAAAAACTAAATATTTTTATACACTGCAATTCAAATGAAGAGAATAGAGAATGTTGCCAGATAGTGTAAAATATCCCAAATTACCAGATTTCATAAAAAAAAAGTTGTTCGCATCGTTACAGTTACGATAGGATCTCAGTAAAAGAAGAACTTTTTGACTCGTCAATGCCTGCTTTGATATTTTGCTATTCGTCATACAAATCTTCTACCGAAGAGCATCTTTTGATTTTGAAAGAATTTTGTCAGTTGTCTATATGAAGATGTTTTTTTTCCATTTTCTTGATCCTTTTCCTATCTACTAACTACTAAGTCGTTTCATTATTTTATTAAATATTTTTATAGTTTATATCAAACAACTGACAATATTAGGTATAATACAAATAACATTCAAATATAGAAAATCTAGCCAAGCGTAGTTTTCTCAATTGGCAATCTTACAAAATAACGCAAAACTAAAACTGTCGCCATATTTGAAAAATATACGTCGTTAGCAAAATTATTTGGGAAAAAAACAAAAAAAAAATCTAACAACGATCAAATAAATGGATACACACAACATTTTTAAAATATTTATATATCCAACTATCATCTAGCCTTTGGGGTGCCTACAATTCTATTAAAACAACATAAATAAGACTAATATGGAAGTTGGAATGGAAAAATAAACACCATTTCTGGCACAAAACTAAAACACATGCGATATTCTTTTTCAGAAAACTTTTCTATTACAATATCTACTAATATACAAACACACATACACACACATATATGTATACCCGGAGAATAAATAGATAAACAAAAAAAAAAAAGAAAAAAAAGAAGTAGTCTGTTATCAAGATTCAGATAAGACAGAGCAAATAAATGTTTTTGCTTTTGTAGAAGAAAATCCTAGCAATATCTCTTGAAATGTTGCCAGCTAGGACATACAGAACATTTATTATAACATTTTGTTTCAATAATGTGACTTTTCACAGCTATTTAGGTTTAAAGTTATTTTTGTGTAGATTTTCTATTGGATAAGGCACGACCGGAATTATTGTGGATAAAGTCAAATAAAGAATTTCGTTTGTATAGGTATTTCGGGATGATTGGAAGTGGGCCGACCATTATTTACTATTGTGTTTTATCCGCTAAAGGCATAGGTAAACAAGGATAGAGATTAGCAACAACAAAAAATTGGTACCTTAACCATACTATACATGTATACAAATACATATTCCAATAATCTGGGGAATATTCTTACTGCAAGAGATATCTGATAGGTAAGATTTTATATTTTGTTCTCTTGTTTAATATAGATACGAGTATAGAGTATCAGGAAATCTTCTAAATTTTTGGAGATTTTTGTTCGGAATTTATGAAAATCAAACGAAGAAATTTTTTTTTCTCGATTTTTTCCTTAATCCTGTAGTACTTAGTATACATACATACATACATACATACATACATATAGTTATATAAAGATAGTTCTGGGTCACACAGGAAATATGGTAAAATTGGTAAAAATAATGTGGCAAATGGGTGTGTGGTTGCACTTTGATAGCTATATGGTGGTGTGGTGTCAATTGTGTAAAACCACACTTAGACAGTGGACAGACAATATTTTTGACGATGAAATCACAAGTGTTACTGTGCTTATTGGATTTTTTATGGGAGTTTGTTCAATTAAGAGAGAATTATTTTGAAAATTTCCCAATGTAATTAAAAAACTTCATATTAGAAAAAGATTTTATTTTAAAACGGAGGATTGGAGTTCAGTTTCCAGACGACCCTTAAATAAAGCTGAACAATATACGATGTACAGATGTTTCGGTCTATCGTCATCGAATTTGGGGGAAACAAATGTAATATTCAGATTTTTCCAATTTTCCATATCATATCCCTTAGATTTTTGATAAAAGATCCTCAAAAATTCATATCTCTAAGCTAAGGAAAAAATATCTATCAGAATATTTTGCTAACAAACAATAGTTAGCTATTTTCAAGCAAACGTTATTTTTAACAGTAAAAAAGAATCAAAACCCGGAGGGGGACATCATCAGAAGCGTCCGTCGCAGTTATTTTAATTTTTAATACCATTTTATAACAATTTTCACGTATTTTTAAAACATAAAATTGAAATTAACATAATTTTGAAAATAGACAGAGACACATACAAATTCTAAATCTGTAATTAAATTGAAAACATTTACGCGGCCATTAATTAGTATTTAATTAAAATGTACAAACAAGTGTCGTAGTCAACAGCTGCCAAAGTTTATTAGTTTTATATATATTTTTCAATTTAACATCTTTTGCAAGTTTTGCAACCCCTTCAACATAAAATGATAAGCACGAAACTCATTATTTCGCAATATAGCCTTTGCTAAACAAGCCTAATGATCATATCCATGTTTTTAACAACGTGTAGGTAGTAAAGTTAATTTTATAATTTCCAAGATATTTCACAAATCTTATTTATTATGTCTGTGTAACAATGAGATCTTCCGCAAACTTAACATTTTATGTATAACATAACATAACTTACCCACAGTTGTAATTTTATGTCTTTTGAAGAGCCTTAATTAATTTGTTTTATATAACAACCACATTTTGAGACATTTCAAAGTATTATAATGGTATTCACGTCAGGTAACCATAAATGAGCCAAAATTACATATTCAGGGACAATGAGAAAACATAATAATTAAAGCAATAATTTTATCTGTGAAATTTCTAAAGGCACAGATTACTGAAGCTATGTTTAAGAGGGTGTATGCATGGTTATACACCTACATACACACCTATACACCCTATACATATCAACCATATAGCCTGGCAAAGATAGGAGAAGAAAATGGCTTTACCTCAAATAATGAAAATGACTTTACCGACATGCTAAGAAGTCTTTAATAAGATTAAATTTATTTTTAATGTTATCGACAATGCTTTTTAGAATTCATCTTTGAGTGTATGGGAATTTACAGGAAAGGTTTAATTTTCACCAAACTAAGAAATTTTGAATGGGACTTTTATTAACTTGAGAGAGAGAGAGAACGGATTCATGCAATTAAATTTACATTTTTTTAATTCGAATAAGTGTCAGCTTGAATAAAGGGCCATTTTAGGGAAATTGTTCATCGAAAAATCTAATAACGAGAATTCTTCTCTAATCGTTAAAAAGGAATAAAAATTTATTTACATTTTGTGCAAGTCCTTTTTTAGTATACATATACATTGATGGATACATATGTATATATGTATATATGCAGACTGGTCCATTGAAAGAGTTCGAGTTTTTACATCAACTAATTTAGTCCTTGTAAATCCGTTTTGTTTTTTTTTTGCGTTGCCGAATTGAATCATGTGCCCTTTTTTTCCCCTACCTGGCATAGTCGGCGTTTACTGTAAATCAGATTACTTGCGTCTCCATAGCAAGTTTCACTGATACGTAATTGATTTTAATTTCAAATTAGGGATAGCGAGAGTACAGTTTTTAAAGGGAAATCCAAATGAACCGGTTTCCTCTCAGTTTTGAGTTACCTTTTGTTAGAAAATCGAAAAAAATATATAAAGCAAAAAAGTTTGGAACTAAAATGTTACTTGAAATAAAATTATTGTTATAAAAATATTCCAACAATTAACGAAGTTATGGCAATTTTAGTAAAAATTTCAGAGGCACTTTGTGTAGGCAAGTATAAAATCCACGACACGACACTGTAAAAGTCTTTTTTTATCGTTAAACTCATTTTTGATGTTTTGTACAATTTTTATTCGATTTTTTGTTTGTTTTTTTTAATTTTTTATTTTGAATTCTAATGTAACTTTGTAACATAGAAATATTGGTTTACTGTAGCATTAAAATGTGATGAAACAATAATCTCAAAGTAAATAACTACTCCAGGAGTTCCGGTACACGAATGCTGTTGTTCCAATAAGTATGAAAGGTTTCCTATATCTCAAAGTGTACTCACACAACACAGTACATCACAAAACTTCCATAAATTTAGATTAAATGTTTGACTTTTCTTTAATATAAATACAAAATATTACATTCACTCTACGAGCTACGGGTTATGTTTGTGTGTATGTCTATATGTAGATATATATATATATATATACTTATATATTACAGATTTACTTTTGAAAAGTTCATTACTAAAAATGTTGCGTATGAAATAGGTCTAATGTAAACCTAAATGTATGAATAAGTTTTTAACATTTATTCTACTCCTCATTTATTTAAAGTAAAAAGCTTTCTGGTAAATTATTTTTTTTTTCTCCTTCTTCTTTTTCTTCTTCTTATACTACAAACTTTATATGTAATCTTTTATAACTTTATACATATACCCAACCGTTGTGAATTATTGCTCAGTTCAAATAATCCAATTATATACGAACTTTTAAGGGTAGGTATCAACAGTATTATATTTCAAGGAATGAAAAAAAAAAAAAAAAAAAAAAAAAAAACATTCTATACCAAGTGGGATCCCTACCTCCCTCTATACATATATATTTATAAAAACAGCTCGAAATGTCTGTTTATATGTGCATAGCGTACATCAATTTTTTTTTTCTACATTGTCATTTATCAATATTACACACCCACCGAAAAAGTTACAACCCGCGAAATAATATTGACAACAAGGTTAAAAGCAAATTGCTCAAAATAGGGTGCGATAAAACTTATATTGACAATTTTCGCCTTTACATGTCATATAAATTATATATTGAAAGTAAAATACAAAGGAAAACGGAAAATCTGTGTGGCAAAAAATAAAGTTAAAGTCGTCGGTTGGTAGATTTTCTTCTCGCAAAAAGTTTAGGGTGATAAATTACCTTTATTATAATAATCCTTGGCGTATTGAGATTTTATGCGTAGAGTTGATTTTAATGTAGATTTCTGTTTGTTTTTCCTACTTAAATTTAAGATAAATCGTTTTTGCTTCTTTGTTTGTAAGACGCAAATCTGTGAATTTTTTTTTTAAGTTACCATTTAGCTTAAGGATATTACCTAATTTGTGTTGACAGAGAAAAAGACGTATTTGATGTCGAAAGCTTTCTATCTATTATTCATTTGTCTTACGAAATCATATGTACATTATAGTAGGTGGGTGGTCTGGTCATATTAGATAGGATTTTAGTTTAGATAATACTAATTCGTGTAGTTGAATATGTGGATAAGTTGATACCATTTGATCGAAAACATAAAAAAAGGAGCAAATGCTTTGTGCGCAAGTATGGGACATTTCGATAAAAAACAGTTTTAAAGACATTATAATGCCAGTTAATGATTTTTTAAAAAAAAAATTAGGCAATTGGAGTTTAGCCTCGATATTGTAAGCTGAGGAACGTATATATCCAACGATATATAGATGTCTGGGTATTTTTCTATAACGTTTAGTATTTATTTTGAATTTTTAAAAATAAAATTTAATTTTTTGTTCGAAATTTAAGCCATTTTTAGCTGTTCCATAGTAAATTTGTGGAAATACATGTGGAATTCTATACAAATCACAACACAAAACATTAACATTTTTAATTGTAAGATCAAATTTGCGGAGAAATAAATATAAGTGAGATATATTTGTCGGCCCGGTATTAAACTTTGAAATTATAAATAAATCAATGAACTTCCTCTATTAGTAAGTGGGTAATTGAATTGATTTGGTTTACGTTCCCTTCTGGAAAACGACAAACGACACGATGATGATGATATAATTATTGAAATATTGGTACAGATAAAAAGCGAATATTATATTTCCATCTACATATCTGCATTTTCTATAAACGACAATGAATGGATAAGAACTGAATGGTATACAAAAGTTTACAAAATATCACGATTTCTAATTGATATTTAAGTACAAAATAAAAGGAAATAAATACTTCCCCTATTCGTCTTCCATTCATACCTTTATGTAAATATCTATTTGTGTGCTTTGTAAACCTAAAAAAGATATTGAAAACAAAATTATTGATTTTCTTTTTCTTTTCAAATTACATTGCTTAAAGTGATAGGAGTTGAAATTGTTTTGGCATTTACTTAAAAGTTAAAAGCGTCACCAACAAAAGCACATAATATACACATTCAACGGTGGCTGTGGGTGTTATTTGCTCTCCGAAGACAAAGTTAACTTTTTGTAATATTTTTCTTATATTTTTTTTTTTTTTTGTGTAAAATATCTTCAAAAGCACGATATGATACATTTTTGGGGACATATTTTCTTGTTGATATTATGCTAAGAAACCGGATACGTAAAAGCAAACAACAAAGATCGATTTAGTTTTACAGAAATGTGTAAAATTCACGGTATATTGCACACATGAAATTACTCACTGGAGAAGAAAGATAAATAATAAAGTGAATTCATAATATACATGGATTTTTGTTTGTTACCAAAAAATATTTTTTTTAAATGTAGGTACAGAAATGATTTGAAATGTTTTAAAATATTTTTAGGCATTTTGAGTTGAATTTTAGAATCTATGTGTAAGTATAAGTGAATAAAAATACCCACACACACACACTGATATGCTTTAGTTATATATTCATTTTGCTCTGATATTGACTTTATTGGAAAAATTGGTAGAATTGATCATCACCGACACCATTGTACCAAATCGAATATGGCCACAGAATCCAATATGGCCTCTCTAAAAATACAAATACCCTAATACAACGCGTTAGAAAATGACACAACATAATCCAAATTAATTAAGCATCAAGTTCGCAATGTTGAAATCCTGGGAGTGCCAACATTTTTATATATAAAAAAAAATCACCCAATTTTAAGTTATTTGTTAACTAATTCCAAACTTGAGTTTAATTGATAGTGGAGACTTTTTTTTTGATTGATTGGCGTGCGAAATGTTTTACATTCTAACAATGTACATTTAAGGAATTACAAATACATACCTACCATACTGCAATGGTCCTTTATACATAAATAAGGATCTACATTTATATTCCAAATGTTAACCGAAGATTTAATTACGTTTAGTTTCATTTTAAACGTTCACATAATGCATAGAAACCGAAAATTTATGTATATATGTATGTGTGTCTGTATGTATCTATATAATTCTGTTGCAATCTGTCAACAACAAAAATAATACCGAAACGGAAATTCCAGAATTTCAACTTAAATGAAATTGAAGCCGATTTAAAGTTTCAAAGAGAATGTAGAAATATTTTTAGAAAACATGTAATGAAAAAAAAAACTTTCTATATACCGTCAAGTATTTTAGTTTCTATGACCGCAATTCACAAGCTTAAATGAGCAGAAAAGTAGCTTAAGCTATACAAACCTATCGAAAAACTTTTGTAAAGCTTGCTTGTTATGTATTCAATAACGAAAGAAGTTTATTGAGCTCTAATTTATAATGTAACGTTGCAGAAACTTTTTTTTTTTTTTTAAACATATCACTGCATTCTTTCTAAGTAGGTACACGTAACTTACTGGACGGACAATGAGATTACATATACGTAGTTAAAGTACTTCTCTCTCTCTCTATTTAGTTAAAAAGTTCTACATTAAAACAGAATCATAACGCAAAGTTTTGACTGCATTGCAAATTTATAATATGGTTCTGTCATAAAGAAGAACATAACAAAGAGAAAATAAATTAAAAAAATTGTAACAGAAAATTATAAAACTGTATCGATCTGGAGCGAACTTTCTAAGCTAAGGGAATCCAAAAAACTACTCGGGAACTACAACCGAAAGAGGTACGAGATTAGCAAAAACAGACTTAGGATGCTAACCGAACTCATGACAGGTGATTGCAGGCTGAAGGGGCACCTGAGGAAGCTGGGTCTAGAAGAAAGCGGCACGTTTAGGTTCTGTCAAGAAACAGAAGAAACCCCAATACACCTCCTTACAAAATGCGGAACACTCATCCACAAAAGGAGAGATTATCTGAGGAACTACTGCCTGACCGAGAAGGACCTACCGTCCCTTAATCCATTCAAAATCCTAAAATTCCTAAAGAAAACAGGACTTGAGAAGGTACTCTAAATAGTGGAGAGGCCCCACGAAGATAGAAGTAAGAAAGGGTGGCACAATAGATCTAAAAAGGTCGAGGTGCGATCACCCCTAACAATCAATCAACCGATCTAACCAATTAGGCGATTTGCGGTGGTTTTAAACAATTTTATAAAAACTTGAATCAGAAATTTTCAAAATTGAAATAATTTTTCCAATCGCCCCACGCTATCTTTAGTTCTATTAAATGGAATAATATGGCGCTAAAAAAACGACATAAAATCATAGTCAAAACCACTAAAATACAAATTTCAAAAATATTCCATACCTAGTTACGAAATTAGTTTAAAATTATTGTTCGAATATGCAACAGCATCGCGCATTTTGGAAATATTTTATAAATCCTCTTCAAAAGTTTTTTGCCCGGAAATTTAATGCACTATCTGGGACGGTGTATGGAGAAACAATGAAATATTTTCCAGAAAAATAATAATATCCTTACTTTTGTTTAAACACAACGTTTGGTTAGGGGTTTCTTCAATAAATTAACAATACAAAAACAGATTTTACCATTAGTCTATTACATTCCAGGCGCCTATGTGTCGCATTCTATTAGGTTTTATGTTTCAAGCCATGAAACGAATGCCATTTCCTTCCTGCAACTGGTTTCCTGTTCCCAATTATGATGTTTGTAACATTGAAGTTTTTGTCATCTTGGCACACCGCACAAAAGCAAGGTAATTATTTATGTCTTGTGCAATTATTTTAACAGAAAATGTTGGAAATGCTGTGCAATGAATTAGAACTGGAAAAATTGCCATTTGTTGAAGTGGAAATTTTTTGCCAATAAATTTTCATCACGATTTATTGACCATTTTTAAAATTCGATATTTTTTGGGTTAATTTGTATTTTAATAATTATCGAGTGTGTGATTGAGGGTGGATCATTTTTGAATTAAGATTTAATTTTTTTTGTTGAGTTATTCAAAATTACCGGGGGAAAAAAAGTGTCAATTCGGTTTGGAGTTGAAAATAATAGTTAGTGTGGAAGCATCTGATAGGAGAACGTATCCGATATTGATACTTTCGTTTACTTGAAAACTAATTAAGATACAAATCATGTAAAATAATTTTTTTGATTCCAGTTTATCACCATCACCATTGATTCCTTTGACAATTGATCTCCAAAAAATTAACAGTAACTTTAAAATGTATTTCCAACAATAGTTTTCAAATAAGTTTCAAATTTGTTTTATCTCGTACTCTTTCTACTATTTGTTATGATAGCATTGCAAATGCGATGGAAGAAAATTACAAATCTTTCTGAATGAAGTTTGTATCTATCCGTAAAGAAATTGGTACACTTGAATAGTAGTATAACATTCAAATTAGACAATTACTTGCGAATTAATGAAGAAGAAAAAAGAAAACACCATGACCCTTCTGGAACGGACTTCCAGACTATACCCTATCTCCGCATACCATACAATTTTAAATTAACAACGTTCGTATAACAGTTTATAAACAACACATTTTAATAGAAAAGAGGCCATAATCCAAGGGTAAAATTTTATAGCATTCAATCGATTGTATAGAATTTAACAAGTGCTCCTCACTTATTTCTGAAAAGGGATCTAATTGCGTTCGGGGTCTCATTAGTAAGTACAACCCAACATTGAACAATGGAAGAATGTTATGAACTGCTTTAATATGATCTAGAAGGAAGAAAAAAAATAAATAAATCCACCTACTCCCTCCCCATCCCCTCACTCACCTAACCCTGGTATAACAAAACAATTTTGTATATAGAATTGATAATACGGTTGGCTTGCTAATTATCCATTCATCCAAAAAGAATGATGTGCTTTCTCTTAAATTCGATGCTTTTTACAAAAGCCTCAAACATTTTCTTATACGACAAGGAAAAATAGAAAAAAAAAAACAAAAAAAAAAAAAAGAAACCGAATCTCATCTCCCCAAATAAAATAATAATCGGAATTTTCCATTATTATTTTATATTTTCCTCTGGAACATACAAAACACTGAGTATAAACAGATAATTGCTTTAATTTCTACAACGGTTTCCATACATAAGCCACACTTTGTTGAAAAATAAGAAAAATAATTGAATTTTCTTCCAATATTGCCTGGCCCCAGAGTATCCACATCTGTTAATATAAAAGTTTAATTCAATTTGTGTTGAAGAAAAAAAAAAAAAAAAAAAAAAAAAACAAAAAAAAAATGAGAAAAGGGAAAACAAAGAACGAAAAAAAAACAAAAAAAAAAAAAACCAAAAATGAATTCAAAATTTAAATA